>NC_051172.1:133089928-133147428 GCF_013339725.1 Rhipicephalus microplus
TTTACTAAACTTGTTGAGTCTAGTGCCCCGTCGCACTTAATTTCTAATGTTAGCGAGCATGGTTGCGTGCTCTGTATAGCCACCTGGCGAGCGCTGAGCACACGGCGTCCTGCACATTATGCCAGCGGCGAAGGCGCGAGCTCTGTACGTACAGGCACACTTTGCCCCTAATGAGGCCCTTGTTGGAGCTCAGTCGAGAAGCACTTTAATTTCGGCGCTAGCGAAAGACGTCAGGACGCTGCGCGCATCATCCTTACTAGTCGTAAAATCTCAAGATGTGAGTACTTTTCGGTTGTTTTAGACTCCGTTCGTGTCTGTGCTAGATTTTGATAAAGCCATCAAGACAAAAGAGAACACTGAGTTTTTATAGGAATCCAGACGCAGTCTCAAACACCCTGTGTCTGACGTAACTTTTTTTTAATGGCAATTAGGTTTTCTGGGTATTTTGTTGTTGTTGTTGTTCTGATAGCATGGAATCTCGGGCCAGTATTCCTAGCGCTTTCTGAAAGAAGGCGTACAACTTGCGAACATTAACCACACTATGAACAACTAACACCAATGGCAAATTTGGTAGCTTTAGGTAAATGCAAATAGGTATATCTAAATAAAAACACCGAAAGTTGCGGTAGTATTTTGCGAATTTCACAGTTCAAGGAACGCAGAATTTTTCTTTTTTTTTCCTTCTGACAATCAAATAGACCGGATATTCGTTTTAAGAGGGAAGCCAGCGTGATACGCTGATTGGCCACACGGCGTCATTCTCAATGTCAATCGCTCAGAGAAACTGGTAACTGAAGAAAGGAACCAACACGCACAACATTCATCAATGGAGCTCGAAAAAAAAATGAAAAGAAAGAAGCCCATGGCCTCTAAGTTTATACATGGTTTATGAAAGGTGCTACCAGTCGAGGGCACCACGAGCCGCCGGTACGAAGTTTAATGCACCGTCTGGAAAGACACCAGCGACCAGAAGCGTGAAGAGGGCAAGCAAAGCACTCGCGATGCTGCTTCAACATATTCGCCGAACATATGTGCAAGAGTAACATATTCGGCCGATTTGCGAACCATAGCGAACGATAACGAGGCTAGAGATGCTCGAACGCTATTGGAATACGTGGGGGCGGCATATAATACGCCACTAACTGAGCAAGTGCTGCCGAAACGGGAGAAGAAACGCGTGCCCACCGCTACCAGACGTTGCAATATGCTTTATAATATGGTGGCTTCACGCTAATGCAGGCGCCACACCACAGGTGCAAGAGATAAAACAAACGGTAAACCGTCAACAATCGTTTCTCAACAGTGACTCTGCACAACGTTAGTGCGAACCCTCTTATCACCTGTGAATGACTGAACGCGTCAGTGGCAACAATGAAAATAAGCCAGATTTAAATGAGCCTATACACAGCCCATGGCTGCGTTAAGGAATAACAAGTAGCAACTGGAACGTACCGGGGACGTTTGTTGGTTGCGTCGTGATTACTTGTTGTGCGAGCCTCAGCGCGATTACGGCAGTGTCCCAGTAACTTGAATGGCAGTGCCAATGGCCACGTAATCACAATCATAGCTTTTTTTCTCAAAAAACGATAGTCTTTCTTGGGGTACTTCAACGGAAAAGTTTTGGTCTGTCTGTCTGTCTGTCTGTATGTATGTATGTAATGATGATATATGGGGTTTAACGTCCCAAAACCACATATGATTATGAGAGACGCCGTAGTGGAGGGCTCCGGAAATTTCGACCACCTGGGGTTCTTTAACGTGCACCCAAATCTGAGCACATGGGCCTACAACATTTCCGCCTCCATCGGAAATGCAGCCGCCGCAGCCGGGATTCGAACCCGCGACCTGCGGGTCAGCAGCCGAGTACCTTAGCCACTAGACCACCGCGGCGGGGCATGTATGTATGTATGTATGTATGTATGTATGTATGTATGTATGTATGTATGTATGTATGTATGTATGTATGTATGTACGTCTGCACATTTGTCTGTTTGTCTGTCGTAACGATACCCCAAACGGCCAACCCCATCCGCAGCACTCACCAATATTGCTCGGGTTAAGCATTCATACTTGTGCAATCGTCAATTAAAAAATCAAATAGTGCGCATATCTGAGGCACCATAAACGTCAATATTCTGTATATGCGTCTTTATACTAGGGAAACCATACAAAAGTAATTCTAAGGACTGTAGCGTTACACCCTGCACTGACAATGCAACGCTTTATGCTCAAAAAGGCAAGTGTTTCCAACGCTTTGCTAAGACGACATGGTGGTGGCACCTGCGCGTCGCTTTGAGTTCAACACCTTATCGCCTCCGAGACAGACACGCACACCTTCATTCGTTTTCTAAGATAACCGCCACATAGCGCTTGTGTCTAACGTGCCTCAATGCGCTCGTTTGCCTTCGCTGCACTCATCGAGACACTGTAACGCAGCACCTGTAGAATACAATTCACCGGCTTTCTCGCGCAGAACATCAAATAAACGCTTTGTTCACTCTCTCCAGACGCAAGACTATCGTCTTTCGATGGCATTTGTAGTGAAACGTGCAGATACGGGGCCATTTTTTGTTTGTTTGTTAGTGTGTTTGTTTGTTTGTTTGTTTGTTTGTTTGTTTGTTTGTTTGTTTGTTTGTTTGTTTGTTTGTTTGTTTGTTTGTTTGTTTGTTTGTTTGTTTGTTTGTTTGTCCGAATTTGTATGTCCCCAATGAAATGTTTGAAAGATTCAAGTGCCCAGGAGCGTTGATCGACGAGGCGCTGGCCGACGTCGCTGGTGACCCTGGCGTCTAACGCCAGCCAGCTGAGATCGATGGCAGTCTGAGACGCAGGTCACCCGGCAAAACGTTAATGCATACGTCTTCTGAGGAAAGCCCTTCGTTCCCCAGGAAACCGCGGCATGTTGGCCAGTCGATGAGGGATGCATTCAATGCAAGGCATAGCCACTACAAGAAAGCCTGCCTTCTCTCTCACTACCCAGTCCATTTATTCGCGCCTTGAAAATGCGAATGCCACACGTGAAAACAGCGTCATTTAATAAACGCGTTCTTTCACTTTTCACGAGACAATACATAGTGTTTGTGTGATGTCAATTCTGCCATTGTCACCCTCTCCCGCCATGCCCGGGTATCCTCCTGGAATCGCGTGCTGCAGGGCGGTTTGTTGAGGGCTCATCATCTGTTGCTGTGCGCGATGTTGAAAGAGAAGGCATGCGCTTTTTTGTTGTCGTATACTTCAACGAGCTAATCGGATCAGGAAGGCCTCGCTTGTTCACTCAATGCAAGCCCAGAAAATCAAGATGTTTGAGACGTATACCAGCCACCACGTGCACCGGCTGCCCACCACGACCTACGAGGGCCCATGATCTCGCTTTCACTACAAGTTGCGTGACCCAAGAACAAGTGAAAGCCGTCGAGCCACAATTTTAAGAGTGGATAAGCGAGATGCAGCAGCTGCCATCGAAAACGAGTGCTCGTGCAGAGCTAGGCAAGTTTACAAGAAAATGTTAATAGTAATTTCATTATATTGCTGTGGCCCACGCCACCAAAATAGCAGTGCGGCTCCACAAGTGTTTTAAGCAGTGCTGATGTTGTGCCTCTTTGATTGGAAGTTGTAGAAACAGCCGAGAAAAATTTTATGCGAGATGGAGACTTCGCGTGGTGCGTGCCGTGGTAATGCCGGTCACGTTTTCTTTTGCGTATGTTATTTTCACGCATTTTTACCTTGTGTTTTCCTTTTGTTGTTGTACGCTAACGTACGAAAAAGTTTCTAAAAATAATGGAGACCGTTTTAGAGACTGAATTGGCCAATTTTTAAAAAAACTGACCCCCCAACTCTAACCGATCGGCTATACTAAAACCGCGAGTGAACGAATATTGCTTCACATTCATTTTCACAGTTTGTGCCAATGCATTACCCGAATTCCCGCAATCGCCTTCACGATTTTAAATACCTCCCTGACATATTAATTGTGCACGCAGGAGTCGTGGACAAGTTTGTATGTACAGTATCATGGTAAGCTATCTCTGTTTGCTGGTACAAGCTTGGATATAGCATCTACTCGTAAAGAAGTTACACCTGTAGACGCAAATATCACCGAGGTCCTTCAACTCGTTTTTCCTAATCTGCGCCAACCAAACACGTCAGTGCTTTTCGGAAAATCAAAGTGTGCGTTTTCAATTTTAGGTAATAACTTTCGGCAAAGAGAACACCCCGATGCTCTGCTCCCTCTTCGTGGACTTCAAAATAAACTTGCCTCAGCAGCAGCTGATAATTGCCCAAACTTGCATCGTGAGGCAAAACTGAACGGCCTTAAGCACGAGGAAACAACACGGCAGCAGTCAGCGACCGAGTCAGTAGGTACCCGGGCATGACGGTGACGCATTCCCGAAGTGACGGAAGGTCGCTGCGTGAAGCACGTGCTCACTATGCATAGTGATTGATTGATATGGGGGGTTTAACGTCCCAAAACCACCATATGATTATGAGAGACGCCGTAATGGAGGGCTCCAGAAATTTTGACCACCTGGGGTTCTTTAACGTGCACCCAAATCTGAGCACATGGGCCTACAACATTTCCGCCTTCATCGGAAATGCAGCCGCCGCAGCCTCGATTCGATCCTGCGACCTGCGGGTCAGCAGCCGAGTACCTTAGCCAGTAGACCACCACGGCGGGGCACACTTTGTATAGCGGGCCACCCAGAGCAACTGTAGACTCTGAGGAAAACCTGCGCTTTCTGATACACGTGCGCCAAATCTTTAGTCATATTCGCTTATCAACATAGCTTTTAACACGTTATTGGAAACCAAAGAGAAGCTCGGAGGAATACGGAGGCTCGAACTGATTACTGTGCTCCGACAAGTAGTGACGATAATGCCAGCATTTGTAATAGAAGATTTGAGTAGTTAAGTTTTCTTTTGCTCCATCATGACTAATGTTATGTGTTCATTTAAATCCCGTATTGACAGCGCACGCTTCAATATATTTTAGAGAGAAGCTTGGTCAACTGCACACATACATCGAATATGAGCTCATTTGCGCCATAGAGCTTTCATGTAGAGGCTGCCTCGAAACCTTATGTGTTGCTTGGGTCGAATACGGTCTGCAGGGTTGTGGAATCGCCTGGCGCGGTCAACCACTTGAACGACTATTTAGCATAGTGGTACTCTGATTACAAAATAATCAGCATTCGACACACTTATGAAATTTCTTCGAAGCAGGCGGCGACTTTAAACTGCCTATGCCTAAATTAAAGATATTGTCACAGCTAAAGGCCGGGCAAGAAGATAGAGGATGACGAAGTGATGAGCGTGGACAGCACCCACGGTTCTTTCGAGGAAGACGACGTCGAAGCGGCTGCTCCTTTGTTCTGTTAAAGGGACAGTCAACAGGCTCCGAAACGCGCAGAAAAATCTCGCGCAATTTTCCTGCGCGTGACCAACCTCCTTATACGCGCAGTGACGTCAACTCGGCGATCGGTGACGTGGCGCAGCACGCAGCTCGTCAATTGATCTAAACCAGGTCTCAACAAACAGTAATGAAGTCAACGTCTCCGATCACTGAGTTCACGTCACTGCGCGTATAAGGAGGTTGGTAACGCACCGTGAAAATGCGCGAGCTTGTCCAGCACGTTTTGGAGCCTGTTGACTGGCCCCTTAATACAGAGCTTGTTTTTCCTGGTCGCACCGTCATACTGTATCCTGTTATTTTCACCTCGCGACATTGGTGGAGGTGCTGGACTTCTCCAACTGATGCTTCGCACACCTTCACGCCCTGGCACTTCGAGTCCGCCACCGCAACCCGTTCCTGCAGTGGATACACCCGTCCACCGCTACAATCGCCGACAGCGAGGCCTTAGTGCCGAGGCGATCCCGCTCGAACTTCTCCAGCAACACACCATGCCTGGAGAGATGGCTACTGGAGGGCCTTCAAAGCTTACTGTTGATCAGCCTCAAATTGCCGAGACCATCCACGGTGTGGTTTATGAAGACGTTGATGACTCGTTAGCCCAGTATGAGCTAGTCGCCAAAGCCAACCGATGGTCGATTGAACAAAAGCTATAGCGCGTCTACTTTGCTTCGGCAGACAGCGCTCGTACGTGGTACGAGAACCACGAGTCAACGCTGTCTTCGTGGGATGAATTTCAGCAACAAATTCTCGGAACATTCGCAAACATCGACTGCCGTGATTCTGCTCTGTAGCTCATCGAGGCACGCATACATAAACCAAACGAGAGCGCCACCATGTTTGCGGAAGACATGACCGGCCTATTTCGGCGGGCTGACCCCGAGATGCCTGAAGATAAAAAAACTCCGACATTTGATGAGGTGCGTCAAAGAAGAGCTGTTTTTTGGTCTCCTACACAACCCGCCGACAAGCTCAGCGCAATTTGTCAAAGAGGTTACGACAATCGAGCGAGCACTGCTGCAATGGCACCGATATCATGACCAACCAAACAACACATCTCCCAGCCTCTCTGCTTTGATTGCCGACAGTGAGTGTTCTCTGTGTGAGCTCATTCGTGAGGTCGTTCGGGAGAAGATCCGAAACCTCCTTGTGACTCCGCAAGAAAATACTGTGGCTTGCGTTGCAGAAGTTGTGCGGCAAGAACTCCACCAGGCATTTTCGTTGCCCGAATCGCTCTCATACCAGCGGTCTGTAAGCTACGCATCGGCCGTCCATCGACCCACTCCACTGACGCACAACTCGTCACCACTGGCTTATCGCGACGTCAGCCAAGGGCCTTACAACGAGCCGTGGGCCCCAGCTTTCAATGCGCCGCTGCCATATCCGCAGTCTAACGTGCCTGTGCAAACGGCGCCGATGTACACTCCGCCGACATCTGCATCTTGGTCGCAAAGGATGCCCACCAGTTGACCATTCATCCGTAAGACGGACTTGTGGCGCACCGCCAACCATCGACCACTTTGCTTCCATTGCGGAGAAGCCGGCCATATTTTTCGCAATTGCCCGTACCATGACCTTAAACATCAGAACTTTCTACAAACCTCCCCTCGTGCTTATTTCGATAACCGCCGTGACAGCAGTGCAGGCCCGCAAGCACAGCAACTTGATGTGCCGTATCGTTGACCTCACTCTCCTTCACCTACACCTAACTGCGCAGTTACGCCGAGGTGGTCTGGGACAGATCTCCTTGCCCTCGTCGGGGAAACTAACAGCAGTGACCTTTGGGAGGGGGGGGGGGGAGATTGCCGCTTGTCGAGATGCTATCACACCCCCAACATCTTCTCTACGACGCGATACGATAAATGATACCACGGATCGTACGGCGTACGATACCAAGGACGATACGACGTCACCGACATCAACGGAAATCGTAAGCGCCAATCTAGACATTTGTATAGACGGATGCCCAGTAACAGCGCTGGAAGATACTGGTGCTGACTTCTCTATTATCAGCCGTAAACTCGCTGACTGCCTGAAAGTCAGAGCAATGTCGACGGGCCCGAACATAAGAACCGCAGGGAGTCAGTTGGTGACGCCGACGGGCAAATGTACCGCTCGAATATCGGCAGTTCAGATTTCGACACTACTTTCGTAATTTTACCGGAGTGCTGCAAAGACCTGATTTTGGGCATGGACTTCCTGCGGGAATACGGCACCGTTATCAACATTACTGAGAGATAGGTTACGTTTTGGATGGCCCCAGTTCAAGTTTCAGATGGGCCCTGTATACAGACCAGCGACGTAAACCTTTGCGCGTCTTCGACGACGCCGTGACCATCCCACCGCGTTCGAGTGCACTGGTGGCTGTGACGTGCGACACGCCGAGCAATTTTGAAAACATCGCCGAGCAAATTCCAACACTGCTATTCAGCCATGGTTTATCTATCGCAAGAGGCGTCGTGAGCATAAAATGCGGACACATGCACGTCCTTGTTACAAACTTCAGCTCTAAACGCCGACATCTAACGAGGGGCATGGCATTCGCGTACATAGAAGAGCTCGCCGAGATGACAGACTGCCTAAGCCTTGAGAAAGATAACTCAACTGATCTGCCCCCTGCACCTCTATCTGTTGATATTGGCCCAAGTTTGCTGCCGGTGCAGAAGCAAAGTATCCTGCAGCTTATTAACCATATTGAAGATTGTTTCTCTTCAACTTCCAGGGTCCATCAAACGCCACTGACGAAACATCGAATTATAACGGACGACATGACCAGACCCATCAGGCAAAACCCGTACCGGGTAGCTCCACGGGAACGTGAAGCCATAAAAAACCAGGTGCGACAGATGCTTGAAGACGACGTTATTCAGCCGTCGAAAAGCCCTTGAGCTTCGCCAGTTGTATTAGTGAAGAAAAAAGACGGCACATTGCGTTTCTGCATGGATTACCACAAGCTGAATCAGGTGACAAAAAAGACGTCTACCCACTTTCGCGTATCGACGATTCACTCGATCGACTACGGCATGCGCGTTATTTCTCGTCGATGGATCTAAGGAGTGGGTATTGGCAGATAGAAGTTGATGAAAGAGACCGGGCGAAAACAGCTTTCGTGACACCTGATGGCCTTTTCGAATTTAAGGTACCTCCATTTGGCTTCTGCTCAGCACCGACAACGTTTCAGCGGCTAATGGACGCCGTACTATCAGGCCTGAAGTGGCAGACGTGCTTAGTGTATTTAGATGACGTCATCGTATTTTCTACCACATTCCACGAACACGTCAAGCGACTGCACTCAGTATTTCAAGCTATCCGTTCCGCCGGACTAACACCTAAGCTGGAAAAATGTCACTTCGCTTTCGAAGAGCTTGTTTTCCTGGGTCATCTTGTCAGTAGTGAAGGTGTACGGCCTGACCCTGAAAAAATAGCTACCGTTACAAATTTTCCAGAGCCGACTGACAAAAAGGCGGTCAGGCGGTTTTTGGGACTGTGTGCGTTCTACTGACGCTTCATTGAGAACTTCTCGCGCATTGTCTCGCCGTTGGCTCGCCCCACCAGAGAAGATGTCGCACTTGTATGGAATTAAGAACAGCAAAAATCATTCGACGAGCTCCGGCAACGCCTTCAGAAGCCACCAGTCCACGCACACTTTGATGATGACGCCCCGACAACAGTGCACACCGACGCTAGCAATGTCGGCTTAGGAGCTGTACTAGTGCAGTGGCAGGATGGTGCCGAACGAGTAATTGCTTACGCGAGCAGAACTCTTTCACGTGCGGAAGAAAATTATTCCACCACCGAAAACGAGTGCCTTGCGGTGGTGTGTGTGGTTATAAAATTCCGCCCATATCTTTATGGTCCTTTTAATGTTGTCAGCGACCATCACTCCCTCTGCTGGCTGACAAATTTAAGAGACCCTTTACGACGGTTGGCGCGCTGGAGCCTGAAGCTTCAAGAATTTGACATGACGGTGGTCTACAGATCGGGGAAGTGACATTCAGACGCTGATTGCTTTTCTTGCGCGCCATATGAACCCGCGACGGCAGAAAATGACGATACAGCCTTTGTCGGAGTTGTAAACCCGGTAACTGTCACGCAGCTGCAACGAGACGACCCCGGAATAGAACCCACGATTAGAGGGTCGCACTTCAGCTGTACCTAGACTGTTTGCGAGAGGGCTTTCGTCATTTTGCTTGCGCAACGACGTTCTGTATAAGATAAACTTCACGCTACACGGAAATGACTACTTATTCCCAACATCGCTAAGTCCCAACATTGCTTAGTCCCAACATCGCTAAGGAGCGAAGTATTACAGGCATGCCACGATAAACCAACATCCGGCCACTTGGGTTACACGCGTACGTTGTGCAGAGTGAGGCAGAAATACTACTGGCCAAGACTGACGGCCACAGTTCAACACTATGCTCGGACGTGCCTTGATTGCTAGCGCATAAAAGTCCCATCCGTCCAACCAGCAGGCCTCCTCCATTCTATTGACGTGCCTGTTACTCCATTCGCTCAAGTAGGAATGGATCTTTTGGGCCAATTTTCAACCTCATCGGCAGGTCGCAGATGGATTATAGTAGCCACCGACTACCTCACTCGTTACGCCGAAAGCAAGGCTCTGGAGAGGGGCACGGTAAGTGAAGCAGCCCGATTTTTTGTAGAGAATGTGGTGCTGAGGCATGGCGCTCCGTCAGTGGTAATAACTGACAGGGGAACTGCTTTCGCAGCCGAACTACCACAGACAGTTTTAAGACTTAGTGGCACATGCCACCGGCGAACAACGTCATATCATCCGCAAGCGAATGGTTTTACGGAGCGTCTCAACAAGACACTTGCGGATATGCTCTGCATGTACGTCGATGTGGAGCATAAAAACTGGGACGAGTTATTGCCATATGTCACGTTCGCCTATAACACGGCTCATCAAGAAACAACAAGAACAACGCCATTCCACCTTCTTCATGGTCGCGAAGTCACGACTATGCTGGATGCTATGCTGCCACACGAGTGCGAAGACACCGAAACGGATACTGATTATATCACTCAGCTTGTCGAAGAAGCCCGACAACTTGCACGCCTACGTATTAGTAGCCAGGAGGACTACGTTCAAGATGGTACAACCTTCGTCACCGACCAGTCTCCTACGAGCCAGGAGAGAAAGTTTGGGTATGGACTCCTATTCGGCGCCGTGGCCTCTCAGAAAAACTGTTAAGCCGGTACTTCGGGCCCTATAAAGCCTGTCCCGACGCTTCAGTGACATTAATTATGAGGTTGTTCCTGATACTGTGCACTCCTTAAGACGTCGAAGATCTGCTCCAGAAGTTGTGCACGTGGTGTGGATGAAGCCTTATTTCTCCGAATGAACTCATGCGTTTCCAACGAATACAAGCCACTTTGATCACAAAGCATCGGGACGATGCTTTCTTGGATGGGAGGCTAATTTCATGGCTAAAGGCAGGGCAAGAAGATAGAGGACGACGAAGTGATGAGCGTGGACAGCACCCACGGTTCTTTCGAGGAAGACGACGTTAAGCGGCTGCTCTTTTGTTCTGTTAATACAGACCTCGTTTTTCCTGGTCGTACCGTTGTCCAGTATCTTGTTATTTTCAATAAACAATTGTATCGGGCCAGTTGGTAAGGATCCATCTTTCTAGGAAGCGCAGCCTCGCGACAATATCGCGACCTCGCGACAATATCTTGTCGGATGCTAGCATCCCCAGCACCAAGCGAAGTTTGACCTGGTCACTTGGATCTATAATTGCTCCTTTATTTGATGCATAGGTCTAGGCAGGGTCGTGTCTGCTAAATACAGTAATGATTTGTGTGTGTCCCATGGTGTCATTGTGTCTTTTTTCCACAACCAACAATGTGTGCCCGTTTAGGGATAACAATGCATAGTGTTTCGCCTGTAGAGCATTTTTTTAGATGCTGCATCAGGATGACTCGTCATATCAGGAAAAGAAAACTTTTCTCTGAATAAAACTCATAGAACTAGACAATAATGGCTTCAATTTAATGAAGGTGTAGAAATAATCCAGTAAATGTAAACGGACCTACCATAAGCTTTAAGTCGAATATATATATATATATATATATATATATATATATATAAATTAGTTTGAGTGAGTTTGCTCCAATATAATCCTTGTTCCAGTATTGATCCAGGTGCCGTATCAATGCGCCTGAAAAAGGTGCATGATTAGATGCCCCATCTGGATATCTTCGGTTCTCGACTAGAGATGGCTGTACGATCACGCGTCGGACTCACTACCACTGTCAGCGCAACTATTATCGCTCAACAATTACTGCTCAACAACATTATTGGCGATTACTGCTCAGTACCTCAGCAAATTGCTAATTAACTCTGACAAAATCATTTGATAGTGGAATTCGCTTTCTGTGCGTCTCAAGCCGCATTCATACAGTGGACAATAATGTTAGAGATAAGCTGCAACTCCTGAGGCATATTTTTAAGTTGCACGGACACCTGTTGCTCGTTCGCCAATGGATGCTAATCGTTTAAGCCTGCGATCGCTAATGTATTCTTGCACGGGATTTCATGATTGTGTGAAGTCGCGTATCTGGGTCGTCGGTAATTCCTAAGCATCAAAAGCTATCGTACGCTGCACATGCTCACCTTTCCAAGAATGCGCCCAACTTTTTTAAATCGAGTGAATAGCGTAACAATACAAAATGGCGTCAATTCAAGCTTCATTCATTTGGAAAATCGGACAATTCGAATAGGTCCTCTGGTCCCGGCCACCATATGCACAGTTCAATGCCATCAAACTATGGTCGATTGTCCACTGCGTTCGTGGTTGCTGTGCTCGGCCGCCAATTAACCCAGAGATCACGCGTTCTATAACCGCCGTAACGGCCACATTTTGATGAAGGGGAAATGGTAGAGGCCTTTGCACACGGTGCGATGTCAGCACTCGTTTAAGAACACCAGATGGTCAAAATTTTCGGAGCCCTCCACTACGGCGTCTATCATATTCATATCGTGGTTCTGGGGTATAAAAACTCAGATAATACTGTTATTAGTGTTTGATTAATTCGGTAATATCTGGCCACAACCCGGTAAATTCAGGCGATTGCGACTGAAGTTACTTTGTCAGATATATAGAGATAGAACAGAAATCGACACAAAAAATACGTCAAAGAACCTCATTACGGTCCATCTAGAACTGACCATTATTTTATTATAATAGAATTGCGTACCACGACGAACCTGTTCTACAATAATTTTTTTTTCTTCAAACCATCAAAGAAAGGAATAAGTTCTCTGAAATGCAAGTGTGTTGTAAAAATGAAGAATTGTTCACGTCACTGCTGTAGCCCCCCTGCTATAACGCCTTCGGGCAAAGCAGTGTAATCCTTGGATAAAGAATAAAGATGAAAGTTTCTTAGGGCGTACCGCACGCAAAGGGCTACAAATCCGCGACGCAAAAGAGCACCATTGGCGTGCAGACACTGCCGAGAAGAGGCGGCTCTGCATTTCCGCATCTCAATTTTCGTAAACTATTGATCACTGTTTTGTCTGCATGTGGATCTGCCACTAAGTAGCTTCGTTTTACCTTGATGAAATGAGCGTGCAGTGTCACAAAACTAAAGCATGGCGGAAGCGGTTGAAGAGCTTCCATCTGCAGTCGACATGCAGGAATGAAACCCGTTCGGTACGTCGGGATGGACGAACCACCGGCAGCCGATAATTTTCACCTGTGAAAGAACTAGCGTCGCGTGCGTATCGTGGTGGTGACGGCGGTGGTATACGAAATAAAAGACGGGAACAGAACCCGTTTCGGGCTGATTAAACACAGGAGCCTGTCGTGCTTGCATGGTGAACGAAGTCGAAGGATGACAAAAATTGTGGCTTCTAAGTGCTCCTATGCGAAATAAGCACACATATTAACGTATTCATAGAGAAAACAAAAGTGCATTGACGTAACACGCACATGACTCTTTTCTAAATACTTTCGAGAGTTCAACATACGGTTACTATTTTTTGTGTGCTTTCATGAAATTCTAATCAACAAGCTTCCGCTGTAATGAGTTTGACAAACGTAAGACAGCTTTACGGAAGATTATGTCGATAGCTGTGGCCGTATCACCTTTATCTCCACTCCCACGTTTTTGCGCATCACCAGATGAGAGATACGTCACAGACGTATTAATTATTGAAATATAATGTCTTTCAATGTGGGGAAAATGTTTCGACCATGGTATACTGTCCTTGTCACCCTAGGTGGGCTCTCAAAGATGTATATGAGATTTTCTGGTGGACACTGAATGATTTCTTCTCTTCCTTCTTCGTGTGACTTGCTGATTGATTGATATGCGAAGTTTAACATCCCAAAACCACCATATGAGCATGAGAGGCGTGGCATAGTGGATGGTTCTGGGAATTTCGGCAACCTGGGGTTATTTAACGTGCACCCAAATCTGAGCACATTTGTCTACAGCATTTTTACCTTCATATAAAATGCAGCCGCCACAGCCGGGATTCGATCCCGTAACCTGCGGGTCAGCAGCCCCGCAGTACCTTAGCCACTAGACAACCACGGCGGGGCTTGACTTGATAGGGCTTTTTTTTTTCTCTTATATGTGTAACACTTCCTGGCAGATATCTCATAGTAAAGAGTTGAGCGTTTCTACAGATTTCTCTTCTTCTTGAGTCACTGGGCAAAATTTTGGGAGGTGCCCAGTTCTGAAACCATCATTTTTGCCCTCTTTCGAAGGTAAGAAAGAATCTAGCTATAGCACAAGACTACGTTCGTTAAACGGTAGATGTCAGCATCATGATATCACCCGTGCATACGATAATTCCCCAAGCAAGGCACAGTTTCTTTTCTAAAGACGCTAACAGATTACGGCTATCTTTGGTAAAAAGAAAAAATCATACTGCTAATTACTTTCACAAACAGTCGCACATTAACCGTTTCCAATAACAGCCTAAAGTTGCGAAGTATACAAGCATTCAAGTATACGATGTGATTATTTGTCCTCGCATCAGAAAACAAACAAATGTTTCTGCTACGCAAGTTTCAACTTGCCGTGCACGTCTCGTTCCCGCTTTCTGTTGCCCAGCTGCACAATAAAAGTTTGACTGCTTGTTGGAAGCAATGTATGCCCTACTAACCATAATGATAATGCTGAACGCCCTATTTAAAAGAAAATTGGCGCATACATGATAAATAATCATGGGGAAAGATTAGTCAACGTTCAAATCTTCTGTGCTTGGTGAGCCACTTTTCCTACAAAAACGTCTCCCTCCTGAAAGTTTTGTCAACTAGCAGGTCTACCAAGGCATTCACCGTCAGTAGTATCACATATTGTCTATAAGTTACTACCTGCGCACTACTATAGATTGGTTTAGTGTATATAATATACTAGCTAGTGTTATCACGTATGAACGAAGCACAAATACAAATTCAAAAAATGGACTCCACCTTGCGCTTAAAGGGGTCCTGGAGCACTTTCCCAAGTTATCATCGAGAGGCTTTGCTAAAGAAGTTCATTACGTCTCGAATCGATCGCCGCAAAAGTCTTTACAAACCGTGAAATACGAGTGGAGTTATACAGATTTTTCTCGGGCTTTAAGCAATTTCCCTCTGTTTTCAGCCCAGAAAGTTAGGCAGTGAAGGAGTGGGGAAGGGTGACAAGGGCGCTAAGATCCACATCCGTGCGTCAGCGTGCGTCATGACCTTGAGCAATTCCTCGCTTTTTTTTTTTTTTAAGCTTAGTTCACTTCCTGTGTGAGCGCAAAGCTAGGCCACGGCATCCCGCGGAGGCTGCGGAAACTGTGCACCTCTTGATGCTCAAGTCAACCAATGGCCGTGCACTTGGTGTTTGTGGCACGGCTAATAAGGTTTATGGCATCAATTGTAGAGAAAACAGGGAGCCATTTTTAGCTTACTTTGAGAATGAATTGCGAATTCCACACAACGTGGTGTGGAATACTGTTGGGCTCTCGTGTTCTCAGAAGTCTCGACTACGGATCGGTAACGTTTTCTCAGCTCGCTGATGAAAGTAGTGCAGGACCCCTTAAATTACTATAAACTGTGGTGTGTGATTCCGGCGTACACAGGTGTCAGATGTGCTCTGCAGGAGCCGGCCTACGCTATCACATATTTGAATTTAAAAGGGTGCTCAGAAATAGGAAGGTGCGACTTGGTGTATACTTTGTTTTCTCAGTGTCAGTTTGTCTTTCAAATACCAGGTATGCAACGAAGTCAATTAGTTCTTTGATCCGTAATAATATACTATTACAACGAGAACCCATGACACAATACCAAGTTTATGGCAAGATCATTTCGCATAATTGGTACAGGTGACTCTCATACTTCATTTCGATTTTTATATCTTTTTTTCATGTCCACTTGTGACGTGTATTACAACAACATGAGTAATTATTGTGCCCGTGACCGCGTGGCCGTTCTTAAGGGGACTTACATTTTGAAGATTTCTTTCTTTTCTATAAAAACACACCAGATAAGACTTTTCTATTCATAATGGTGATGATACTAATAATAACATGGAGAAACAGTTGAACTGTCACGACCTTACGCGACCGTTCGAAGTCTGTGCGAGGATGTTAGTCACAGCGTATCATATATCCATTAGGCAACTGCAGTACTTGAGGATAGGCTCTATTCTAAAGGTTTAGCCAATACCAACAGCAACTTGCCAACAACGTCTATTTCTTTTTCTTTAAGGTTCTCAAACGCAAGAAATATACTTCGTATAAGGGTCGAAAGCGTATGTGAAATTTGTGTTAGTGATCACTTAAAACTTTCAAGTTAACGTCAAATAATGAAGAATCATCCTTTTCTCAGTCAAGAAGAGAACCGTTGCCGCCAATGACTCGGGTTGGATTCTGGAAAGCTCGTGCGACGGGGGGGAGACATCGGAAGGAGTACTTTGACATCATTCCCCGTAGAGCTTCTACAAGGACACTATTTGTGAAAAGATTACTCTCAACTCTTGCCATTTAGTTCATATTTAGGGACTTGTATGTTCGCCTCTGTTCATTCAAATAACTTTCTGAGTTCTTGTTGTGAAGATCACTACTTTATTTTTCGAGATGATAGGTGTAAAGACGCGCGTGTGTGTGTTTCCTTTGATTGAAAGAAGGGATCGTGTAGATAGCATTTTTTTTTTCTTGTCACGGCCACTCTTTTTCTCGTCAACACGTTTGCATGGTCAGTGAGGCCCCGACTTTAGCGCTTGTAGCGAATAAAAAATAAGTAGAACCGAGAATTAGGTTCCTCTAGGCACCGTATAAGGCTTACATGTGATAAAAAGTGAATGAGCATCAACGAAATGGAACAGTCTTCAGACATCACGAGTCACAAAGGCCGGGTTCGTTGTAATCGCGCCATCGCGAGGCGTACGTTGTTGACGCCATCCGACAATCCCATCAGCGAACTCCTAAAAGAAAACTGCTCACGCGAGTCATTCAGAGCCGTGGCCTCCCCGCCCTGACAGTTCGTGCCACCGGCCGGCACGCCCGATGACCTCGACCGGCGGTGGACGGGTCTCCGCCGGCCCGCCGTCGTAGCCTCACCTGGCCCCAGCGTAGCCTTGTCAGGGTGTCACCACCGCTTTCGGTCACAGAGTTCTGGTCAAAGGGCATGTCGGTGTCACCTGAACACCAGCGACCCATTCCCCAAGCTTCAACCGAATTACAAACACGCTTTCTGTGCGCCGCTGTGCGGCACGAACGAATATCAATTAAATACCCCGACCACCTTCATTCGCCTCCTTGATTCTCGCCTACAGTCTCGACGCTAGCGAACTGTAAATAAAAAGACACCAATTAGGCCCTTTCAATTTTTCTGCACCCAATTGCAAAAGAATCGCCTAATGACCACCAATTCCCGGACTGCGTGCGCTCCATCCTTGGTGTTGTCGATGATTTTTTTATCTTTTTCATCACTCTCTTTTGTAGTTGTTGTTGTTGTTGCTTCCCACGTTTGTTTGACTGAACGCAGCTGAAATAACGAGTTACTATCTCATTCATTTTTTTTTATTCAGAGTTCTTTTTTGCTGCTTCTTACATTTCGCATATGCATTAGTGATACTGACAGTTACGCCATCCAAAAGGAAGTGCAAGTGATGTCGAAAGACTTTGATCATGACGCTGCTTTCGGAATGTGAAGGTGCAAAAGCAGCGCTTCAAAAGCTGAGTGGCTCAAGCTGAAGCTGCGATGGTGGCATGTCACGTTGAGCGAGATACTTATAAAACGTGAGATATGCTTCAAAAAATTATTTAAATCAACTTCTCACTAGAAAATGTGGTGCCAGCGGCTTTCTTTGTCTTTCTTTTCATATATATATATATATATATATATATATATATAGTAAGAAGGTACCGATGGTAGGGAGTTAGAAGTAGAAGCCGAGATGGAAGAAGTGAGAACGGAATAAACATGGCGTATTAGCCACGCCACGTCTCCAACTCATCATAGCGTCACATATATATATACGTGTGTGTGTGTGTGTGTGTGTGTGTGTGCGCGCGTGTGTGTGTGTGTGTGTGTGTGTGTGTGTGTGTGTGTGTGTGTGTGTGTGTGTGTGTGTGTGTGTGTGTGTGTGTGTGTGTGTGTGTGTGTGTGTGTGTGTGTGTGTGTGTGTGTGTGTGTGTGTGTGTGTGTGTGTGTGTGTGTGTGTGTGTGTGTGTGTGTGTGTGTGTGTGTGTGTGTGTGTGTGTGTGTGTGTGTGTGTGTGTGTGTGTGTGTGTGTGTGTGTGTGTGTGTGTGTGTGTGTGTGTGTGTGTGTGTGTGTGTGTGTGTGTGTGTGTGTGTGTGTGTGTGTGTGTGTGTGTGTGTGTGATCTAACAGACAATAATGCCACGGAAAGTATAGGGGAACTTATTAGACTGAATTGTAATCTAAATAAGCAGAAAGAAAAATGGGTGAAAGGATAACTTGCCGTGGGTAGGAACCAAAACTGCGACCTTCAAATAACGCGTTCGATGCTCTACCACTGAGCTACCACGGCGGCTTTCCCCCCAGCCACTTTATTGGGTACCTATACAATTTTTTTAATTCACATAGATAACCAATAAAGTGGCTGGGGGGATAGCCACCGTGGTAGCTCAGTGGTAGAGCATCGAACGCATTATTAGAAAAACTGTGCAGTGGGCACGATCACTGAACTACAGCTGTCGATGCACTTTGGGGCGATCTGGAACGGGCACGTGGGTCGCCAACCAAAGTGTATTAGGGGTGCGCGTGATTACGCATGAAGCTAGAAGCAAATCAAGCTTTTCCGCCTTCACTGTTCGAAAACCGATGTAGGCCGCGTCAATATGGCAAGCAGTCCGGATGAAATGGCTCCAGTAATAATAAATGCCACGGGAAATGAAAAAAACCACATGATTATCGAGCATACCTTGGCTGAATTTGTCCCTTTGACAATTAGCAGCCATTTAAGTTGGCGTAAGAGAAGGATTGGCCACCCTGGTGCAGTATCTGGCCACTACCTCCCACAGGCATACGCAAGACGAGCAGCGATGGCGTAGTAGTTAGAGCATCCGCCTCGCATGCAAAAAGTCCGTGGTTCAAATCCCGGTGCCGCACAGCTCCCAACCGGATAAAAAAAATCCGCGTGGTGATGGAACTGCATTACGAGGTCTGGGGTGCGGCCTCACCGGTAACCACCGCCGGGAATGCACTCCTTCACCAGAGAAGGATTGGCCACCCTGGTGCAGCATCTGGCCAACACCTCCCACATGCATACGTCAAATAACTCATGGCCCTCAGTCCCCAGCAGCTGAGAAGCAACTGACCACGGCGGCGGTCACATCTGCAACGCAGCAGAGGGTGCAAAGAATCTGTGGATGCGGACAGGCCGCCATTGGAAACTGAACTTGGCAGCGTTTAACGCTAGAACCTTATGTAGTGAGGGAAGTCCAGCTGTACTATTCGAGGAGCTATAGGGTGTTAAATGGGATATAATAGGGCTCAGTGAGGTTAGGAGGACAGATGAGGCCTATACGGTGCTACAGAATGGGCACGTCCTTTGCTATCGGGGCTTGGCTGACAGAAGAGAACTGGGAGTGGGGCTCCTAATTCACAGAAACATACTATAACATTAATGAAATGGTGGTAGGTATCGTCATTAAACTGAATAAGATATACAACATGAAGGTGGTACAGGCTTACGCGCCTACATCCAGCCATTATGACGCTTCAGTTGAAAGCTTCTATGAAGACGTGGAATCGGCAATGAGTAAGGTAAAAACACAGTATACTATACTTATGGGAGACTTCAATGCAAAGGTAGGGAACAAGCAGGCTGGAGACCAGGCAGTAGGAGATTATGGTATTGGTACTAGAAACGCCAGAGGAGAGCTACTAGTAGAATTGGCAGCACGCAATGATTTACGGATTTTGAATACCTTCTACCGAAAACGAGGAAACCGCAAGTGGACATGGAGGAGCCGTAATGGCGAAAATAAGAACGAAATAGACTTTATAATGAGCGGACCCAGGCATCGTGCAGGATGTGGAAGTGGTTGGCAAGGTACGATGCAGTGACCATAGAATGGTACGGTTTCGAATTCGCCTAGACTTGAAGAAATAACGACAGAAACTGATACGCAAGAAGCCAATCAATGAGCTAGCACTGAGAGGGAAAGTACAGGAATTCGGAGTCTCGCTTCAGACAGGTACTCGGTTCTCAGTGAGGAAACCAACCTTAGCTTAGATACAATGAATGATAATCTGACGAGTATCATTACGGAGTGTGCAGTGACAGTTGGAGGCAGGGTAGTTGGACAGGACACTGGCAAGCTTTCCCAGGAAACGAAGAATCTCATAAAGAAGCGTCAAATTATGAAAGTCTCAAGCACAACAGACAAAATAGAACTGGCCGAGCTTACGAAGTTGATTATTAGGCGTAAGGTGTCTGATGTAAAAAGGTATAACATGGAGAGAATTTAACACGCTCTGAAAAACGGAGGAAGCGTCAACGCAGTGAAGAGGAAACTTGGGATAGCAAAAATCGGTTGTATTCACTAAGGGACAAAGAAGGCAAAATAGCTACCAATATGGATAGGATAGTTAAAATAGCGGAGGAGTATTACAGAGATCTGTACAGTAGCCGGGACAATCATGACTTTAATACTATAAGAACTAGCAGTAACCCAGATGACACCCCACCAGTAATCATAGAAGAAGTCAGAAAAGCTTTGGAGAGCATGCAAAGAGGCAAAGCTGCTGGTGAGGATCAGGTAACATCAGATCTGCTGAAAGATGGAGGACAGATTGTGTTGGAAAAACTAGCCACCCTGTTTACGTGGTGTCTCCTGACGGGAAGAGTACCAGAGTCTTTGAAGAACGCTAACCTCATCTTAATACATAAGAAAGGAGAAGACAAGGACTTGAAGAATTACAGGCCGATTAGCTTGCTCTCTTTAGTATACAAGCTATTTACAAAGGTAATTGCTAACAGAGTAAAGAAAACATTAGAATTCAATCAACCAAAGGAACAAGCAGGATTTCGAACAGGCTACTGAACAATCGACCACATTCATACTATCAATCAGGTAATAGAGAAATGCTCAGAATATAACCAACCACTATACATAGCCTTCATAGATTACGAGAAGGCGTTTGATTCAGTAGAAATATCAGCCGTCATGCAGACACTGCGGAATCAGGGCGTCGATGAAGTATATATAAACATCCTCGAAGAAATCTACAGAGGATCAACTGCTACCATAGTGCTTCATAAAAAAAGCAACAGAATACCAATCAAGAAGGGTCTAAGGCAGGGGGACACAATCTCCCAAATGCTATTTACCGCGTGCTTACAGGAGGTTTCCTGAAGCCTAGAATGGGAACAGTTAGGGATAAGAGTTAATGGAGAGTACCTTAGTAACCTGCGCTTCGCCGATGACATTGCATTGCTGAGTAACTCAGGGGACGAAATGCAACTCATGATTACGGAGTTAGACAAGGAGGGCAAAAAGGTGGGTCTTAAAATTAATCTGCAGAAAACGAAAGTAATGTACAACAACCTCGGAAAAGAGCAGCGCTTCGAGATAGGTAATAGTGCACTTCAAGTGGTAAAAGACTATGTCTACTTAGGGCAGGTAATAACCGCAGAGCCGAACCACGAAATTGAAGTAACTAGAAGAATAAGAATGGGGTGGAGCACATTCGGCAAGCACTCTCAAAATATGACAGCTAGATTGCCACTATCCCTGAAGAGGAAGGTATATAACAGCTGTATCTTGCCGGTACTTAGCTACGGAGCAGAAACCTGGAGACTTACAAAGAAGGTTCAGCTTAAACTGAGGACAACGCAGCGAGCAATGGAAAAAAATGGTAGGTGTAACCTTAAGAGAGAAGAAGAGAGCAGAGTGGATTAGGGGACAAACGGGCGTTAAGGATATCATAGTTGAAATAAAGAAGAATTAATGGACATGGGCCGGGCATGTAGCGCGTAGACAGAATAACCGCTGGTCGTTTAGGGTAACTAACTTGATTCACAGAGAAGGCAAGCGGGTTAGGGGGAGACAGAAGGTTAGGTGGGCAGATGAGATTAAGAAGTTTGCGGGTATAAATTGGCAGCAGCAAGCACAGGACCAGGTTAGCTGGCGGAACATGGGAGAGGCCTTTGTCCTGCAGTGGACGTAGTCAGGATGATGATGATGATGATGGTGGTGGTGATGATGATGATGATTATGATGATGATGAATATCATTTAAAGCTGGAGTCAGCCACTGATATGTATTTTGTGCAAGGCAGCGGCCGCTTTACCTGAGAATATTTGCGTCGCGAAGGCGAAACCCTCGCCGCAAGCTTTCATCGAAAAGGGCGACAAACTCGAGCAGAAGAACGCTTGGCCGACAGGCGCAGCTTGTGATTCGTTGTGAAGGAGTGCTCCTCAACATCAGGTTGCTTTATGACGTTGCCAAAGCACTTCCCTTATCTGGCATGCCTGTCGCGTTCGTCATATCTTCCCCCTCGCACATAAGAGCAATTTCTTGTCCTGCCGTGAAAAATGCGCAAGGAGCTCTCTTACGTAGTCTGCGTAGTAATCGAAAACAACATGGCATAGTAAGCAGCATACCTGTCGGTGCCGATTTTATGAAACGCTTCTCGCTTGAGTTGCTTCAGCGTTCGACTGGATGTGTTGTGATTGCCGCTGCTTTTTCGGTGCGTGTAAGCACTGTGAAATCCAGCGGCCGTGTCTCAGTGTACAGCGAAGCGTACCGAAGCAACACCACCTAGATAACTCATTTAGGTGGTGTTGACCGAAGCCTGTCCGTTGGTGTGCAAATGAAGTGGAGATCGGTGCCGGTGTATCGACGGAACTAGCACTCAACTAGCACTCAAGAAGCCTGCAATGTGCGTTTGTGCGCCGGTAACAGCTATACAGTTCGCTTCGCTTTGTAGTGTCCCGCTTTGGTTCTGTGAGACACTTCGGATTGACGTGGTTTTGGCACGTTAATGGAGTGACCCCAAGTACGTACGGACGCACGGCAACGCATGAAGTACGCGCTGCGTTGGTTTGTTGTTGTTGTTGTTGTTGTTGTTGTTGTTGTTGTTGTTGTTGTTGTTGTTGTTGTTGTTGTTGTTGTTGTTGTTGTTGTTGTTGTTGTTGTTGTTGTTGTTGTTGTTGTTGTTGTTTCACCAGAGGTTAGCCCGCGGGCTTCTATTTCTTTGTCATCAGTTTAGTGTTCGGGAGTGAAACGAATGTTCGTTGTGAACAGTGCTGTTGTGCTGACATGTTCAAGAATTTGGAAGATGCTCTGCTTGTGTGACAGAAATTTAGTGACTGTTTTGTCCTGCGAACTTACAGAGGTATGCCTTGGCGTTTTTGTTTATTAACTCATCACTCCCTTTTTTGTGATAACTATAGTCCGAACTCTGTGATGTGTTGGTTTGAAGTCGAGAGATGATACATTCTGTAGTAGATGAAGTTGCTTTGGCAGCACGCCTAGACTGTTCTTCGGTATAAACGTAATTCTACCTGCCAGAGAGAGCCCGTAAACATAAAACACCCCTCCGGCTCTCGGAGAGAGCATATATTTCCCCGGTTCCTTGCCTTGGATGAAGTTGTAGACCAGAACCTGCTAACTACAGGTTTTCGAGTACGACTGCCCGTCGTTTTGCACGGCACTAGAGCCTTGACTACAGTGGCCCAGGGCCAGTTCTGACACTATACCAGCGGACGTGCACGCCTGGCTATAGCCTTTCATTAATGCGTCATTGGTAGCTTCCAGTCTTCATGCGTTCCTTACCTGTTGGTCCCTGAGCACACTTGATACCTGATGACACTGAAGGCTACTAATCTCTCTGCCATCGGTGAGTTGAACTTGAAGAACTAAACTTGTTGCTATTCGTTTTCAGCCCAGCAGATGTAATGTTTCCTCATGCTAAGTTCAACTGTGAAAGTGTTACTACTACAACTATATGCATACACAAGAGTATGCAGAGAGGAGCAAGTACATCAGCAGTGTTTCTGATTTGATATAAGCGAGCTCCTGTTGAATTATTAAGACGAGCACGTTTACTTACTACGCTTCATAGTTGGAAATGTTAATGTGAGTTTATTTCTCCGGAGGCTGGTAGCAGTTGAGGAATTCCAATTTTTGAAAAATTTGTTCTAAGGAGGATCACTGCTGTGAACGCACTATAATGTGCTACGATAAGTATATTGCGGTACGTAAAGCCTACATGAAGCTTCAGCTTGTTTCAAAGCGAATATAGCAGATTTCATCACTTTGACGAAGTGATAGCTCTCGGTTACAGACAAATAAGTATCAGAAGGGAGTGCTTTCAATGATGGTTCGTTTAATATATAGTTTTTGGCCTGTTCACAGATCGCTCACTTTGTTAAGGTTTTTAGATGCACCAGTTGCACGCACTAGCAAGTCAAGCCTCCCCATGACTTGGAGCACCTGTACAGAAATAGGAAGGACTCGTGCTCCTTAAATGTGCAAGTCTCTTTCACTGGTGGGACTGTCATCACCCAGCGGACAATGAAGTGGCCTGGAAGCATGCATGATAGTCTCATATAGATGGACTGTGATCTGCCTGGGAGCTTAGAGGGCAGAAAACTGCCTAATGGCTAGTGGCTAGGTTAGTTTTTTTTAATACGTATGAGTAAGTAAACAACACCTGATGTGCACTCATTACAAACCCAAACATGGTTGCTAACAGTGGATGGTTGCATTATTTTCACACAACGATGCTAATTCGACATTAAGTAGAATCAAACTTCGAGATAATTGAGAATGTTGACAGTGTAAAATCCGCCGATCATGAGTATAACTCCGTACATTGAAAACCCAAACATGGTTGCTAAAAGTGGATGCTTGTATTATTCTCACACAAGGATGCTAATTTAACTTTAAGTAGAAGAACACGACGTGATACTGAGAATATTGAAAGTATACAGCCTGCAGCTTATGAATTCAAATTTATACATATGAGGCTGGAAATCTTGTGATTTTAAAATAGCACAAATACTTTGATTCTTTATTAAGCTCTCAAGCTTGTGACTCACTCGGTGGATCAATTGATCTTGAAGGAAACTCACCAGACTGTTCACATCTTGTACGGAGAAAGACCTATAGTACACGCCTCAGACCACACAGGGCTAGTAAATGCTCATTTTACCTGACGTAGTTTTTTTTTCTCACAGTGCTGTGGCATGTTGTATTTCAGCCACACATGTCTCACCACAATTGCATAGTGATATTTTTTTTTCTACAAAGTGTATCTAACCTACGTATGCAGTGTTGATCTCTAAAGTTGACTCTTGGTATGCCTCAAAGCCGTGGCTCCTCATCTCCCTGTCCGTGGCTAGCCTGGCTGCGCAGCAGTGCAATGCAGTCAGCACCCATGCAAGCCATATCGTGGAGTGAACCTTTGGTGTTCCGTGCAAGACAGATCATATCTGTCCGGCATGATACTGACATCAATAATAATGGTGAGTGTTCGTGGCAGCTGTAGGAGCCCAATAAAATTATTTGGCAGATTGTAAGTGTGTTTGTTGCGTACGATCATTTCCTCTGATAAAATGGATTTTTTAAAGGTTTACTTCATTAAGGAAAATGTATGTGAGCAACAAGCACGCTCATATTCCGCAAGTTCTTTGTGTCTACTAGACTGCCCATTTCCTCCTCTACACTGTATGATGACCTGGCTAGGTTAGATAACTTTAAAGTTATGAGCATTAGTCGTTGTCTTGTAGCACAGAGTAACTTGTACGGGCGAGTTAACTAATGTACAGTCGGCGTCTCACACTTACTGTAAAGTCGAAACAGAAGATACTTTATAAGCTTATCCTGGCAGAATTTTCAGGCCTTCAAAATTGATTCGTATTTATGCACTTGTATCGTAAAAATACATATTCAGTCTTCACTGCTTGTGTATGTGTTGAGACTTCTTTTCATTTTGATTATCTCTTTATACTTGTCATCGGATTCTGAAAACATGGGAGCTAAATGTGAGCACATATTTATCAACTGTACACTTTTGCATGTAGCATGGTTGTAACGATGACCTGTATTTTTCTAAGTTGCAACAGTAACAAGGGATCAGGTGCTCCGCGATCATGTACAGTGTATCTCGAACAGAGCACAGAAGACCAACACGTAGAGAGCGACTACCGGTGACTGTGTACTCCTGCACAAAATGCACGCCAACAGAAAGAGCCCACTGTGATGGCTGGAGCAAAGTTAACTTTTTAGCAGTGTATTATTAAGCAGTTTCTTTGCACTTCAGCGTTGCTGATTAAACGTTTTATGTACGATACCAAACCATGACACTAATATAAAGCATGCTGTAGTGTTAGTGGGCAAACCAATTTGATCTACTTGAAGTTTTTAACATGCATGTTAATCGAAGTGCCTGCGTGTCTTTTCATTTCACTTACATAGTCAACATTATTCATAATCGTTAATGATAACAAATGCATTTTTTGTAGTACAAGAAGTAAAACCATTGATGCAGTAATTTTGTACTTGGTCAATATAATCGTTTAGGATACACACTTTTTTATAGCACCGATGATTTCATGTGTGCATTAACTCTGGGAAGTGCTTCCATGTGGATTATTTGGGTGGAAGAGGATCGTCTATACTCCTAGTATATCCAACACTAGGTTTTAGTACTTGTGTAATGTTATCCCATTGCCTGTACATCCTCTTCAACCGTCTGTATACTTCTCTGTTTCTACTGTTTAAATTTATTTTTTTATGTAGGTTTGCTCGGATAGGCTTCTTCGTAATGCAATGGTGTACTCTGTAAATGGCTTATCATCTATGCATCATTCTTCATATTACTACTGAAAGTATTTATTTTAAAATATATGTAGCATTAGCATGCATTTAATTGCCTTTTTTATGTGTCGGAACCATTCCTTAGCCATACAAGGGCTACTAGTGTGCTCTAATATTGAAACAGGCGACTTGAAACGAACTTGAAAGTGGACGTAATGATGTGCTTATTACCATTATTACTATGCTCGGATAAGCTGTGAAACCTGCATGCAAATGTATCAACATTTTTTTAAACTGTGCGAAAGTAAATGTTCTTATGTTCTTTTATTTTGGTCCATGTTTCATGAACACGAAACATAATTACTTTGTAGTGGCATATTATAATCTCCGATTTTGCATATGGGCTGAGCAACATTGCAGTTGAGACCAGCAGCAACTTACACATGCAGGGAACTGGAGCATCACCTCACATACATAATAAGCAGTCCTTGCCCTGCAGTGAACTGAATTTTTTTTTCAAGTGAACTAAGAGACAGCTGTATGAAAATTGTGCTGATGTGCAAACTTTGAAGCTTTTTAAGGAGTGTTTTGGAGAAATGCAATAGGCTCTACAAGCGCGGTTAGAAGCCTTGTTTGCACCGAGGAGCTTAGTAGCTTAGAATTGTTTTATTGGTGTATCGTCTAGAATTTCTTTGTAATCTATTGATTTTTCAGCCAACATGTCCTACCAATTGTGATTGTGTTTTGAATGAGCCGACCTATGCAAATAAACATGGAGTAATATGCAGACATGTACAACATTGTGATGCACGGCCCTTTTCATTAGCATGACATTGTCAGGAGATTTCTTCTTATATTTCATATATAAGCTGCTTGTTAGTAGAAAGCAGCAGAAAGTACGCATCCAGCTATTCCAAGATGGTTCGAGAAACGCCGAGTTCAGGTAAAATAATGTTGGGGGATTTCTCTCGTAAGTTACTCTCTTTAAGGCTCATGTATTCAGAACTGAGTGTATCAGACTTGTTGTTTTATAGCATCTTATTATTTACACTCCAGTGTATGTACGTATGTATGTATGTATGTATGTATGTATGTATGTATGTATGTATGTATGTATGTATGTATGTATGTATGTATGTATGTATGTGTATGTATGTATGTATGTATGTATGTATGTATGTATGTATGTATGTATGTATGTATGTATGTATGTTTTAAATGAAAAGCCGTTTTTAATCCTTTAGAGTGGCTTTTATAGAAATTTTGCTGATTTTCTTTCTAGTTCTCTTCTGTACCATTATATTTTTCAATTTCTTTTCTACGGCATAAAAATCAGTTTAATCTTACACAAAATGTGTGCATTCGAAGACATTGTTTCACTTTCCAACGTACAGTCACGATTCTAGCATGAAATTGGGAAAAAAAGAAAAACAACCAGCAATTATTAGTTAGGAGCACAGCTGCTCTACATAGCATTGTTTCTACACAGTGCATATGTCGAATATGTCAATTTCAACTAATCAATTGAAATCAGAATAACCAACCTATCACCAGTGGTTGTACACGTACATATGTGTGCGATAATTGTGCATATTGTAATACCTGTTTGCAATAACTATTAAGGGCACAAACCTAGTCAAGCTTAATACGCGGATTTTTGTCCATGCACCTGTCATATGGACTGGGTCTGTTGTTGATAAAAATATATTCTGTGTAAATTTCGTATAGTAACCAAAAACTGAGTATCTCTCCATGACGCAAATGAATTTGCCATTAAACTGTTCCTCTTGGGACAATCGGGGACCGTCTCCTCAGAGCTCTATAGCATGTTGTAATACTTTATATGATAACGGCATGACATAGAAGCGCGCAAAATGACAAGCACTGAGAGACCAGACACAAACTCATCACTCTGTTTGTGTCTTCTCTCTCTGTCCGTACCCTTTTGCCTTGCTGCGTGTAATGAATCCCACCAAAGTAGCACGAAAACGTGTTCCAACAAAACCAGTCATCTTGGCCGCAAGCAGTTAGCTCGATGCATGTATAGATTTTTTTCAAAATATTGTGATGTCTGACCGCCGCTCGAATATTCAAACACGTGAAAGGTAATATACCAGGTATGATAATGTTGTTTCGGCACTGGACACTTTTGGAGGGGTAGAGGGGTACGAAGGTTAGAGGGGGGGAGTTGAATGAACTCTGAATTCTGTATTTCAAGAGGAAGCATGGCACAGTGCTTTTGGGTCAAAAGGGGAGTGAAAGAAGAGAGTGCAAAAGCTATCTTCTCAAGATAAGTATATACCCTCCGGAACGCATAATCTCAAGCCGGACAACCTGTTAAAAAGTGTGGCTGATCCCCCAATATAGAAATCAGTATAACACGAAAGTGAAACGTGTCTTTTCAGAGGTAGTTGAGCGTTTATAGTCTGTTGTTTCAGCAACAGCAACAAATTGCAAAGTCACGTTAAGAACGCCAAGCAGCTCCAAACTTTCAGCGCACACCTCAAGCAGAAAGCACGCATGAAATTAGAATGCACAGGACGAGCGCGGACTAACAACTGCCACTGCTAGGCACTTAAAGCACGCTGTTCCTACAGAAATACGCAAGGAACGAGTGCACAAGTATACACACGACTAGCGCGAACAACCATCACAATTATTCCTGCATCGTGTGTCAGCAGCGTGCTCCTTTCGTAAACGTGGCTGCGGACCTTCGTCCTTTCCCGAATTACAAGATGGCGCGCGCAGGAGAGACCATGCTCCGTGGAAGGCGATGACATTTAAAGCGCACCCAGCGCGAGGCCGTCGCGCCATCTCACCTCTGATAACGAAAAGACGCTAAAGTTTCGAAGCTCTGAGCACTGCTAAACGGTGTGTATAAATGGCTCCGTTAGCACTCCCGCAAGCATACACTCCGTGGCGTAATGGTTAGTGCCACACGCTCAGAATCCGGAGGGTGTTCGTTCGATTCCGGCGACGAATGCAAGCCTTCTGGTTTATTTTAAAGATGATAGTCTTTCTTAGGGTGCTTCATAGCAAAGGTTTTCGTCTGTTTGTCTGTGCATTTGTCTGTCCGCCGTAACGATACCCCGAACGCCCCCAAACAATACCCCAAACGACCAACCCCATCCGCAGCGCCCATCAATATTTCTCAAGTTTCAGCATTCATACTTGCGCGATTGTCAATTAAAAATCAACTATTGCGCATATATGAGGCACCATAACAACACATTAATATTTTTTATCTGTGTCTTTACATTTTTGAAGGCATATATAAGTAATTCTAAGAATAGTAGCGTTTATCACGCCGAGCTGACAATGCAACACAATACTCAAAAAGGCAAGTGTTAAACTTCCAACGCTTTGTTCAGACGACACGGTGGTGGCACCTGCTCGTCACTTTGCGTTCTACACGTTACCGCCTCCGACACAGGCGCGCACGCCTTTCTTTGTTTTCGAAGATAACTGCCAGATAGCGCTCGTGTCTAACGTGCCTCGATGCGCTCGTTCGCCTTCGCTGCATGGATCGAGACTCTAACGCAGCGTCTCCAGAAATCAATTCACCGATTTTCTCACGCAGAACTTCAAATAAACGTTTAGTTCACGTTCTACAGACGCAAGACTGTCGTCGTTCGACGACATTTGCAGTGAAACATGTAGATACGGGACCAATTTTTTCGCAATCTCTTAGTAAATACTTTTCAACGTCACTTCCGTGACGGAAGTACATCAGCTGGTGGACCTCAGCATAAAGCAGTCTCGTGTTATAAAAAAAAAACGTTGGTGCTCGGTGCCAGTGCGAATTGAACCTTATACCTCCCCGATGTTAGTCGGATGCTGAAATCACTAGTCGACTCCTGCAGTGCTGGAGATGGAAGCTTGCCACTGCAGCTTTTATCTCATTGTTAATATATCGTCCTTTCCTCAAAAAATGCCAAATGCATTACGTCCGGTGAAACTTGGTGAAAGATAGAAAAAAAGAATCGGAAAGCCTTTGCGTAAAGTGACTCGAAGATAAAGGCCACCAAGTGTGGCTGCATTACCATGCACTTAATATCGGCGTATGGCAACGCTAATCAACTATCCTGTATTCACTGTCACTAGTGTCACATTCACTAAATGAGTACTCAGTCTGTTTCTATTACCGTCATTTAAGCACACTTTCGCTAATCAACTCACAACTTTCTTTATTAGCATTGATTTTATGACGAAATGAGATGATGATGATATGTGGGGTTTAACGTCCCAAAACCACTATATGATTATGAGAGACGCCGTAGTGGAGGGCTCCGGAAATTTAGACCACCTGGGGTTCTTTCACGTGCACCCAAATCTGAGTACACTTGACGAAATGAGAGTCGTGCTTAAGCCAGCTCTCCCTTTCTTTTTCTGTATTTGTTTCACGCGTGTGCTAATGTCACTTGACGCCAAGACTCATGAACGTCCCTTGTTTGAAGTTTGCTCACGCAAACACCGCAGGGCGAAATAACTGCACCGTGTTTTCTGAAAAGCATTAGCACTCAAACACCTCCTGACGAATCTACTTCGTTTTAAGTGGTCACACATCTAAGCGTATAAAAGCGTATGCATGTTCTCGCATTACGGCTTTTCAAAATGCTGTGGTGCATGGAACCTGCGGCATCGTACTCACGATACCATTTTATTACTGCTGTTCTGTATTTCTACACAATTTCTCCGCAGGCACAAAAGCCGATCCTATGTCTTCCATTAAGATTAATGTAAGAAAGGAAGCCTTTTACGTCTCGCTACAAAACACTCTTACGGCAATCAGTATACCATGCTCTATTATGCCGGATTAGTTGAGTAGCAGCGCAGCTTCATTAAATTGTAAGTTCACGGGTAGCGGTAAAAAGGGGAAGACATTTGACGCACATCTTCATGCATCGAATGCATCAATTTTTGCGCGCATTCATTGATGTAGTGCATCTGGAGTGCTGCTCACTTGTACTTGGCGAGAAAGCGCACGAAATATTGCTTAAAGCCATAGAGCAATTACTTTTTTAGCTACGATCGTTGATGAAACGCGAGTGCTTGGTTTTGCGCAGTACACCCAGACGTCTATATTACGATGCGGCAGCGCGTAAGCCATAGCGTAACCGCTGTAGCAGACCGCCACGAAACTGGAAGCTGACATGCAGCAAACCATTAGCTGTCATCGTATACTCTCGATGGTAGACGCTTCACGCGCTATCATGCTATCATGGGCATACACTTGTTTATTTCCTTGTCGTTTCATCGGCTTTCGTGTGTTCTCCTCGCCCTCTTAAGTGCCAAGTAAGTTAAATTCGTACCATTTCTATCTTAATCCCTCGAGAGAAGACAATTCTTGCCTAAAAAAATGCGCACCCAAGAGAAATGTTTGTGGATTTGGCCCCTGGAATATGTATTGGGAGTATTTTCAATATTGTCCCCACTAGTATCAATCGTAATGATAACGGTAGCTGCAATTAATACATTAAAGCCCGATGATCATAAAACGGATCATTACATAACCATACGCTTGTTATCCTTAAAAATACAACGCTAGAGGACTTGTTTCTTCGCCGACTTTCGCCCTGATAGGCTAACCTTTATGATCCCGTAACAAGAGGTCGAAATGTAATTCACTGAGCGAGCAAGAAAAAAAAAATAAATGCACTAAAGGTCAAATCCAGCCGTCGGAACCAGTTGATCTTTTTTCAGGTTGTGCCGCCATGGCTTACCGCTGACGAGTGTTTCAGCATCTTAATCCGAACGCCCAATTATTTCTACAACTCCCGTTATTGGATCTAACTGTAATCGAGGCGATTATAATCCTAAAAGCCGATTATCATTGTCCATAACGTGGCTGCAGTCACTTACGAAAGAGGGGATAATTACCAGCTCATGCTTGCAGTATCTTTCTTCATTCTCTCTCTCTATTTACAAACAATCATTCCGCTATTATTTCTTTAAAGCAAGGTGCTTACGTCGCTTCATCGCACTTCCTCTATAGTCTTTAGCCTTGCTTTTTTGTTCTGCAGACCCTTGAGTCTATTATTTTTTAATTTTCAAGAGTCCCTCAATTCTGGTTTCATGAGTTACACTGAACGACATTTGCGGCCGGCATGCAACACTTATATGTATTTGATTTCTCTGTCCAAGCGAATGAACACACTTAAAGTAGCACGTTACGCCTTTCTTGTTTTCTACGAGTGGAACGTTTTCTACCAGGCGTTTAGGCTGAGATGTCACTATGAAAACACAAATAGAGTCATTCCATATTGTTCTACCGAAATACAAAAAAGAGTTCGTAAAGTCAGGCCAGCAAGCTACCCCGAAGTAGGGCTGCTAGCATTAAAAGTAATTTGCCATAAAAACACGTTCATATGAAACTTCTACAGTCTGGCCTCAACAGTCACTGGGTTTAAAAAATTCGCGCGCCATTATCGTACGCCTTTAGTCATCATTCTCCCCGCTTTCCTGCGACTCAATTGAGGAAGCGTATGGCTCACGAGAACTATTTGTCATCGTGCGGCAGGCATTCACTAATAACGGCTCCCGTATTATGAGTGACCCGAGACGCCTATTCTTACGAGGCATTCCAGCGTACCAACAGCACGGGACCTTGAGTTGTGAAACAAAAAAAAAGCATGAGAAAAGTTTGTAGCATGTTACACTCTCCGCTACACTCTGAACGTGAGAGACTTCTGCGCACTTCGTAATGGATTAAGTTACACAACTTGGGGCCAGACTTCTTGCAGGACATAAGGAACTGCAATGTGAGAAACGTGCGTCAACTTGCCTGAACATTTTCAGTCGATTGCATCGTCTCACACGGTCACTCCTGAAAGGACGTCTTGTCGGCGGCCTTCCAAACGCCACCATTCCATATACTCAATAGATTAAAGTGCGATGCTCCTACACGGCAGTTTTAAAAGACCACTGAGTGGATTAGGCGTTTGGCGCAAGAAATATGGGGCTCTGCAGATCTCTATTTTCGTTTTCAACTTAAACGCACGAGCATAAGCGAACACACGTGAAAAAGTGAAGGGGGCTGGGAGGGGTGATCATGTCCCTTAGTTAGGTAAGAGGAGGGGAGCAAAATTTTCCCTGTGCATTGACTTGTTCAGGGGTGGGGGGTGGGCAGTGCTGCAATTGAACCTTCGCCCCTCCTCCTGATGGGGAAACCTGCGAATGCTTATGAGTACAAATATGATAGGTATTTTTGTTGAAGCATTTATGATTGACTGACATCTGGGGTTTAACGTTCCAAAACAACCATATGATTATGAAAGACGCCGTAGTGGAGGGCTCCGGAAATTTCGACAACCTGTAGTTCTTTGACGTGCACCCAAATAGGAGCGCACGGGCCTACAGCATTTTCGCCTCCATACAAATAGCAGCGGCTGCGGGTCAGCAGCCGAGTACCTTAGCCACTAGACCACCACAGCTGTTGAAGCATGTTAATAAAAAGTGTTTCTATACGCTGTTATGCAATACTATATATAATTTACCAGCGAAACTGCTCATGGTCGGCATAAATTGTGTGGAGAGTATCACCATGCCCGAAAACAGTCATCATCATGAACGGGTATGTGCCATCAAATTTAGGCAAGTCCCACTACACAACGCAACGGCATGCTAAGGTTGAAGACTGAACCTCTCGGTAAAGCATAACTGCACCCTATATAGCGCGACTTAACAACGGGACACAAGAAAAGTACACACACACTAAATTGCTAACTTTAAATAACGATTTTCATTTCTTTTTCTGGCGGGATAAATACAGAAACATGAGAAAAGAAAGCGGCATCGAATTAAGGTAACCATGAAAAAAATTAAAATAATACGAGGTGACCTTTTATTATGGCCAAACCGCCTTGCCAAAAACATTTACTGGGGTGGAAAAAAATAGGAATCATGCCCGCCTTTTCTATATATTTGGGACACGAGGGAGCCTATTTCTTTCATGCATAGATCGACTGACACTAAGCTTACGCACAAGTTACCAAGCCCACGACTTCGGCTGCTTCAGTTATTTCACGCGTCAGTTGTAGGCTTCTTTGATTGTTAACCCGTAATCTCTACAAGATTGTTAACCCGTAGATTGTTAACCCGTAATCTCTACAATCGTTACCACGGTGTCCACCGATTGCTCTTTTGCGTTGTAATCACGCTCGCTTAACCGGTCCTTCAGACAGCACCCCGTCTGTCCTATGTACTTTCTTCCACGTGAAAGTGCAAAGGGTGCCCCACCGCAGTAGTCTAGTGGCTGAGGTACTCGGCTGCTGATCCGCAGGTCGCGAGATCGAACCCCGACTGCGGTGGCTGCATTTTCAATTAAGGCGAAAATGCTGTAGGCACGTGTGCTCAGATTTGGGTGCATGTTAAAGAACCCCAGGTGATCTAAATTTCCACAGCCCTACACTACGGCGTCTCTCATATAATCATTTGGTGGTTTTGGGATGTTAAACCCACATATCAATCCAATCAATGTGTAAAAGTGTAAACCACTTCTTTAGCACTGCCAACCAAATTATTTTTCTGTGAGGCTTGTCATAGTCTCGCTTTATTATAGACGATAGTTTTTCTGGGGGTGCTTCGACGCAAAAATATTGCTCTGTCTGTCTGTACATTTATCTGTTTGTCCGCCGTAACAATACCTAAACGGCATCACGCGATACCCCAAAGGGCCAACCTCACCCGCAGCACCCACCAATATTGCTCAAGTTTGAGCGTTCATACTTGTGCAATTGTCTATTAAAAAGCCCTTATTGCGCATATCAGAGGCACCATAACAACACTTCAATGTTTTGAATGTGTGTCGTTACACTAGAGAAGGCAGACATAAGTAATTCTAAGGACCGTAGCGTTTATCACGCTGCGCTGACAGTACAATGCGATGCTCGAAAAGGCAAGTGTTTTTAACGCTTTGCTAAGACGACCTGCCCATTGCTTTGTGTTCTACACCTTATCGCCTCTGAGACAGGTGCGCATCTGTGGGCACGCACGCCTTCCTTCGTTTTCGAAGCTAACTGCCAGATGGCGCTCGTGTCTAACGTGCGTCGATGCGCTGGCTCGCATTCGGTTCACGGATCGAGACTCTGTAACGCAGGGCTTCCAGAATACAATTCGCCAGTTTCCTTGCGCAGAACACCAAATAAACGTTTCGTTCACTCTTTCCACACGCAATACTATTGTCTTTCGACGATATTTGCAGTGAAACATGTAGATACAGGGCCAATTTTTAGTTTAATACCCGGATTGACCAACCGACACAGGCTCACCAGTTGATGTTTTTTTTTTCTTTTGCTCTATCGGATTTTTTCCCATGTTTTCTTTTACTACTATGCGCAATTGAGTGAATGTCTCGTTCATGCTCAACCCGCAACGCTGAATCACAATTCGTTATGGCTTCGTAGCATATTCTTTCTATAGTGATTGTGCCGCCGAAGTCTGTATATAAATCAGAAGGCCTGCTTCTGGAAACTGTCAGCAATGCTGTGATGGCGTGATGTTTTCAAGCTGTTTTTGTAACACGAGTTGATTATGGCTCTTTTTACTATCTTTGAGTGCGCGGTGGATTAATACGATAAAATAGGCCAGGGTTCCTATTACCAACAGCAGTGCCTCTGGCGCCAGCTTACTTACAAATGTAGAGTCAGAGAGTGCAAAGCGGGAGCTATTGATCATTACACGTGAATAGCCAAGCAAATGTTTTGAGGTTTTATTAGGTTTCTAGATTTAAAACTCAGCATGTGCCAGAAGCACTGCTGTTCGCAATATGAACTACGTGCCATAAAGCCTGCTTTATCATACCAAGCCACGCACTCACAGATAGTAAGAATAACCATAGTCAAATCCAGTTAAAAGAACGCTTTGACAAAATCATGCTATCGCAGCATTGCTGATAGTTTCCAGGAGCAAACGCGCAGACGCATGGCAGCAGGCTTTCTGATTTATGCCTTGACTTCCGTGGCAAAGTAGAGTGTAGCAAGGGGGTGGGAAAAAAGTGTGAGCGTCAGGAGGAGAGATCAGGTAGAGAGGAGAAACGGCCTTGCCTCGGCCTCTTTATATATGTTTAATAAAAGCTCGTCTGGTTACATTGGAGTGCTTTTCAAATTCTCATAATAAATACTCTTGTCACTAAATTCGAACGCCCAGTATTCACAGTGGCATAAGGTGTGCGGAAAAAAAAACTACCCACCACCCTAGCGTTGGCCGAGATGAGAACGCCTTGTTTTTTAGAATGTCAAAATCAGTCGTCATGTGGGTTTCAATGCCCTCCTGATATAGACTGTTCAGCGTAAGCTGCCAATCCCATCTGGTCTTCCACGCGGTCGTAAGTTTTGTTCCCTTTTCCGCACTTCCTTACCTTATTGATAGTGTGTTGGCTCGTTTTTTCATTCAGGCATAGTGACTTATAGCATTCTGAGTGCTTCACACATTGAAAAACCTGCAGTTCAGTGGCTACGGCCGAGCGCCGCACTATCAGAAAACTCTGCCTGTGGAGTTTCCTTTTACTAGAGATGGTGATCACGAAAGCGAGGTTCCAAGGCTTAGAGGCCATGCAACTGATATGAGTATGATTTAAATCGTATCAAGATTCAATTATGTAAAGAATGTATTAAAGCAAGCATATCCCTTCTTTTGGGTGCATTTTAGAGTGTGCGTGTGAAATACACGTGCAAAGTAGGCGCAAAAAGCTGTCAGGTATAACATGAGCCCGCATTATTACCTCTATTCGCGGGCTAGGAATTTTTCGGGTGTCACTGTCACAAATTGTATACATGGTAGTGGCAGTTGCCGGCGAGGATTATCTCGGAACTGCACAAATGCACGAAAATTCGCGGTTTGCTTGGCCTCCATCATTAAAACTGTGAAATTCATGATATTCCTCTAGTGTGATTTTCTACCACCTGTACCACACAGAGCTCTACTGGCTAACAATCGCACAAGCTCACTGTTGCCTATTCTTCCCAAATATTTTGCTTCAGAGGCATATTGATGAACTCTGCGAATCATCGCGTGACAATAGACTCACTGAAACACGCAGAAAGTATAGCTAAAGTACACCATCAGCCACCTAACACATTTTCACAGGAATAATTTATTTATGAACTAACACTCTTGTCAACCACAGTAGTACAAAACAAAACCTCCTTATCACCCCAAATCACCTTTGACGTGTGGGACTTGATTGTGCGTCGCTCTTTTTTTTTTTGTGAAGATATTCATAGCATCAACTAAAAGCCGCATCGTACCATCGACCACTTTCGCAGGACTTGCGCACCGCTAAATCTACACACGGCCACTCACTACGAAGATCAATTAGTTCTCGTCACGGAGACTATGCACCTCTCAAGTTTAACGCATCACACCACCGCCTGCGGGGCAGCGTCAGTCCTTCGAGCTGTCTGACGCATGTGTTGCACACTTTTAAAGCAAAATGCAAAGCATCAGCGTGATGATTAGACAGTACGCGGTAGCAACACCTACAGGAAAACTGAAACTGCCTGGAAGCATGTCACTGAAGCTCAAATGTCCAGATTTGTTCCCGCGTTTCGCACGAACAAAGGCACAGTGGCAAAAGTGATCGTTGCAGGCTAATCGTGCCGGCCGACGGTACTGGGCCGCCGGCAACAATCGACCGGCCGTCAAAAGCTCGGTCGGCAACCGGACGCCGGCCTGCGATGGCACAACGCGCGTGCATAACGCCATAGCAGTGCGAAGTGGGCGGGACGCAGGTGGCTTAAGCTACGGAAAGTGCTGAGAGACGCGCGAGTCAGAGAGCGGCGCGCACTCGCCTGCCTCCTGGCATTCTTAGGCCGCGGTAATGGTCTAAAACCGCTGCAGCACTCTCGCCCTACGCGCGCATAACTTGGCAGCTGCCGGCATAAGCGTACAAATGCTGATTATGGTTCGTAAAGGACGTTTTCCTTCCCAATTCTCTGCGCTCATGACGTAGCTCATCGGATAGATGTTTTCAACCTAGTGAGTGTGCGCTGGCGCGCAAGATGCTACAACGGCACAAAAAAAAATGCAAGTGACGACCTAGCAGGGGGATTAAACCTAAAGGTTCGATGGAGGAATCCCTTCTCAAAAGGTGCCTGACAGCCATTCTCACACAATAAAAAAGTAAGATTGTAATACACAATTTGCTGTGATTGACGACATCGTTATCGCAATTGCCTACCGGGAATCTATGAGCAAGAACGGACTTTCTGCTATCCAGCTTATGCGCAATACGTACACTTGCATGCTGCACAATATTCTTCATTGTTGAATTTATTTTGTTTTCTTCAATATCATTCGCTCTCATATAAAAAATACCACTTCCAGCTACTATGCCATCGCTTACCTCAGCTGTAGACATATATATTGTAAGTAACGACACGTGATACAATTAATGAGAGAAATAAAAAAGTCACAGCTTTGCCACAAAGGTGAAGCAATGAACGAGATAACAAGAACATTGGAAGGTCACGCGCAGACTGATGGCTAGCCGATCGAAATGTGCCCCGCGTTTCTCACGCACAAATGACGCATGAAACGTACTCTCCAGTACAGATAAACGTGAATAAGCGACTCAGTTGTTACTTCGCTGTGCCTGAAAACCGCGCTTTTTTCGCAAACGTAGACTGTGCAACGATTGAAGTGACCTTTGTGCGCCCGGTAACTAAAACAGGATTGTTCCGGTAAAATCTGAACGCCAGCCAAGACGTACGATCTTCCCTAACGCGAGATAAGGGCGCGCGAGGAGCATCGACCCCCTGTTCTTTGTGGGGCAATGTGCGCGTGGGAGATGAGACAACGGACGCTCGTCGTGACGATGTTGCTACGCGCACTCATTGCGCCATCTTGCTGGTAATGCTGTAAACACGATAGTCCCCCTCCCCCCGAGATGCCTGTTACCAAAGGTAAGTGGTAGATATATATCGCTTGCCGTTTGAAGTTTGAAGGTCGTGCTCTTCGGCGGCTCAGTGGTTGACGCCTCGCACTCGCGATTCAGAGTACCCACGTTCGATTCCACGCACCGGAGTCTAGATTAGATACGTATGCATATACGGTGAGTGACGGCTACGCCCACGTCGATGCTGACATTGACGCCAGCGGCAAAATTCAGCCGAGAGTGTGCATACAAATGATAAAACATAATTTCATTACAGAATCAGTCAGCGCACGCCGTGAGAAATTCTATCTCCCCTGTCTCTTAACTGTCAGACACAATTCCCTGAGATACGGCAGTAGCAAGAAAAAAAATGAAAACTGTCACGTGCTGGAGAAAATACTTGGCTATTAGATAACTTATAATATATATATATATATATATATATATATATATATATATATATATATATATATATATATATATATATATATATATGTGTGTGACTTCAAAGAATGCCTCAATACTTTTTAAGCTTTTTGAATCGATCTAACATACATTCCACACTGAGAGAAAACACGAGCTATATTTATGTATACCAACTTCGCTCGCACAATACTGCTCCTTTGTTATCCATCACTGGCAAGCTGTCACATTGTCTACCACTACGTGCTGCCCAGACCACTGACCAAACGCGAATGGCAAAGTAAGTCAGACATAAAAATTTAATTACATCAACGTTGATTCTCTCAAACTTTGAATATGGTCTAAACATGACTGATGCAGTCGGTACAATGAAGCCAAGAAAGATATAGGGGACACGTTTGTAGTCTTACTGCAGTAGTGCAGTAATTGAGATGTAGACGATTGTACAAAAGATGACTATAATATCAATATAAAGTGATCAATGCCGAGGCCGTAAATGCATCATAGAGACATTCTCGGTAATTCGTAGGAAAATTGATCGCATTGTAAAGAAACTGAAACTTCACTTCAGTGGTTGAAAGGGCTTAGGCGAAGAGCAAAAGTTCTCAAAAGTTTGAAAGACTAGAAGGGGCTGGCTACGTTCTGAAACACTGTCCATATGGTTAAGAGATTGCCAAACATATATTTATGTGTACTTTAATAAAGAAAGAGCTACGTGTGTGAATAAATATTATTTGTTTGAGTTAATTCTGTACAGATAAAGTTACGGTAATAGGATGACGCAGATCGTAGCGGGAGCTCTAGTTTAATTTTGATCACCTATAGGGTTTTTTAAGGCGAATCGAAATCTAAACGAAGGGGCGTTATCTGCATTCCGCCTCCATCGACATGAGGCGGCCACTGTGGGAATCGAATGCATGTCCTTTAGCTTGTGAGCGTAACGCCTTACGGGTTAGGCTACCACGGTGGGTCCAGTCATTCTTATGCGACAAATACGTGGCGCTAAAACTGTGACTACATTAGTCGCAGGTTATGATTGGCAAAAGTGGTCACATGGCGTCGGTCTCTCTTCCTCTCAGTTTTATCTTTGGCAGTTCTTTGTCGTTGGGCTTTACTTTTCGCGCTAGAAGAGTACCTGCATGAGCATTACTCGTGATTTATTATAAAAAAGGTACGCAGTTTCCACTAGGTCGTGTCAGGCCACAGCACAACGATGCTGGTCGATCTCACGATCTCTTATAATATAATATGGTTGAATTTGACTGCTTCAGTATTATAACGTCGTGGTACTTGGCTACACATCGGTTAAACTTCACTGTTCGAAGTTTGGAACATTCGAGATCGGCTTTTCGTTGCCGTTGTCTCCCTCGCATAGCGGCGAGCATGGAGGAAGGAGGGACCGCGAGTCTCGCTTCGCAAAACATGTCCTCCTTCTCGGGAGTACGTATCTTCTAATGGCGACCCATGGCAGCAACTGTCTCGACACGGCGAGATTTTGTTTACTTAGCTCGGGCGGGGTTACTGAGTAGCTGACGCCTCGACATGACGTCACTCCAGCTGGCGCGCAGCCATGTTTTACTTCGCACGAGTGCTCCGGTGCGGTCAGCGCGTAGCTGCTACCCCGGTGCACACGCGGCTTGACATGACGTCATCATACCAGCTGTGGTTGCTAGGCAACGGCGCATGGATTGATTGATTTGATTGATTTGTGGGGTTTAACGTCCCAAAACCACCATATGATTATGAGAGACGCCGTAGTGAAGGGCTCCGGAAATTTCGACCACCTGGGGTTCTTTAACGTGCGCCCAAATCTGAGCACACGGGCCTACGACATTTCCGCCTCCACCGGAAATGCAGCCGCCGCAGCCGGGATTAGAACCCACGACCTGCGGGTCAGCAGCCGAGTACCTTAACCACTAGACCACCGCGGCGGGGCAACGGCGCATAGAGGTTTTAGGAGATAGGGTTGGACACATTACGGTTAGATTAAACAGCGTCGCTGTTAAACACTAAGCAACATTTAAGCAACTCCCATCAGCAGTTTACTGCTCTAATATAGGCGAGCGAACTGAAAAGTGACCTCGTTTTGACGCACTCAGTATTGAACTCACGTGTGCATCACACTGCTCGAAAGAAAGAGTAGAGCACCCCGAGTAGAGCTTACAAAACGCCGCATAAGCTCAGAAAACGGTCAATTCCTTCGACTATACTATGGCAGAAACTTTTAATTACGCACTTCTCCAACTCTTCAGTCAACCAAAATAAGTTTCTTTTATTCAATTCTTCCATGTGTGCTACAAAAGGCGGCCCTGCGTGTTGTAAATTACCGTCAAACGTCGCCCACCGACGAGCGGCTAAATAATCCGACAAGTGAGCTTTTGCTTAACTTCTGCTTTATGTAGCAAAACATTCGCCGTTCAAAGGGCACCCTCTCACAGCGGTTAGGTGGTCAATACAGCAGAGCATATCAAACTACGAAACCTTTAGAAAGCGTTGTTAAAAAAACTATAAAATTGTGGAATCATGGTAATAAGGTAAAACGGAATGTTTTGACTAATATTCACTCCTCTAGTTATTACGTCACAGACAAGAACGATTGCCCAAGTCTTATACTCCGCACCATCACAGCGTAGAGCGAACGGTGTTAGGACACATGTCTCATGTAACCTAGCCTAACCTAATTTATCTTCATGCAAGCAAACAGAAGCAAAGAAGTTAAAAAGAAAAGTAGGGTAATGCAAAGAAATTAAAGTTACAAAAAAGAAAACGCAAGAGATTGCCAAACCAGACAGTCTGCCTCCTCAAAATGGCAAGCAACAGGTCCTCCGTCCAATGTATCACAGGCGTTCTGACGTCCAAGCGAAGCGAATATGGCTTAATGTTGTCTTATTCTTGCTGGTTTCCGTTTCTTAATATTGCAATCAAAATAACGAACCTTAATGGAATTATTAGCTCTCGAAGATCACATCACATCCTAATTCACCGTAACGAAGTCCGCAGTCATTTTTGTACTGATGACTTTCTGATCTGGAGTCAAGATCATGTTTACTCATTGTTCTCCTACGCTAGGGGCAAGTGAGAACGAGAGTGATATCAATCCCAAGCGAAGCATGAGAGAGAAGCGGACAAGCGCGGCTCTACACGAGTAAGAGAAAATAAGAACTTCTTTATTCGCACCATCATATCATCGCGAACGTCGATGAGTTGTCTGTCTCACTAACTTGTGAGGATTACTTTTTCTTTAGTTTCAGTGTGTTTTTTTGGAATGTGCTCGAATAACTAGGCGTGATTCGAGGATCGTATTTTGCATCGCAAACCAAGACAGGCGACGACGTAGGTGATTGAATATCTTCTACACAAGCCCTTGTTTACACAAACTCGAGCCAAACATTTTTTTTTACGTCAGTGCGGAGTTTGCAAACCAGCGTAGCCCGTCCACGTTTATTATTGGCTACATCGCTCGTACAATGTAAATGATCCTTGTTTGCCTAAATTAGAACTAGTGCCATCGTTTCTTAGAAAGGTGTCTCTTTCTCTTCTCTTTCCTCTCTCTTTGCCATCTTTATACTCCCTTCCCCCATTCCCCCAGCATAGGGTAGCAAACCGGGCATGTGCCTGGTTAACCTCCTTGCCTTCTCTCTTGTTGTTCTCGTCCTCCCCCTACTTTTTCCTTCTTGTTGAAGGGAGCGACGAAAATTCTGTCCACTGCACCTGTATTGAATGTTCACGGGGCCTGTGATTGTGCGGCGTGCACCTCCACACTAGGGCACGGGAAATATTTTTCGGGGGATACGATGGCGGGATCAACGAAGAGTGAACTTAACGAACAACTAGAGCGATATCTGATAAAAGTTATTTTTAAACACTTTTCACAGGCTCCCTGTAATCTATTGTTCAAGATTAAAACCACAGAAACAAAACTATAGCGTGATCATAAAACTACATCGCAGGTTCTCGTGCGTGCATGCACGTATAGGCAGTATAGTTTGTTATTTGTAGCGCGAACGCATCTCTGAAGATTAACCTGAACATCCGAGACCTTGTGACCCTGGCGAGATAATTCGATAAACCATAATTACGTTAGGACTATAGGAAGGTGCGACCATCAAAGACTGCGTAAATTCAGTGGTAAGCCCGTATATTTTCCACTTACCTGCCAGCTAATCTCCTGTTTGCCAGATATATTACGCCTTCAATAGTGCACTAATCTATACGTTAGGTTTTATTGTATCACTATTACTAATACAGTTTGTTCGTCCATCTCGCAAGTTTCCTTTTCTGTGCTGTCTTTTTTTTTTCTCTTCAGTTTTGTTTGTCGCTTACCTTACTGTTTATTTCATTTTCTTTCATCGTATGTTATGCGTCATACTTGTGAAATACTTGCGAGAAATTCCCGAAAATGAAGCGAGTACCATATTTGCTCATTTTCTACTCGATCTGGTATTTTTCTTGCTTCTCTAAAAGCGGTATTTCTCGCATAATGAGATAATAATAGATCGATGGCGCATTGTTTAACAACCACTTGAGCCAATGGTTGCATGCACCGCATCATTGGAACAGGGAGGAAGATGTAAGAGAGGAGAAGATCTTTCCGCACAAACACAGTCTCGGTGACCATAGTTTTTGAAACAGTGTAAATTGTATTAAAAATCACGCCAAGGCTTTTCAATCGTCTGTGTAGGCTGTGACGAAGGTCTTTCAGGTAATTTCTTTCGCGTAGGGAGCCGTTTGCAAAGCTTACCGGACCTGGTGCAAGGAGTGTTCTTTGCTTCGTCTTTCCTTGTTGTTCTGTACACATACGCTAGGGCAATTGCACAGAACATGTGTGATCGTATATTTGCCTTCAGAAATTGTGCCTTCACGAATTCCCTGAAGCAAATACACCTGGCATAAGATAATGACACTCCAATACATAGAAAACAAACACAATTGAACCTCCTCCCGTCGTGGTAAGGCTTGCAGACTGTCTGGATGGTGACACGTTTGTAAAGCCGTCCCAATCCCACTCCACCACCAACTCGATCGTGTGCGAAATCGCGGAGCTTTCCCGCTGCATCTCCTCTTGACGTTGAGAAGGCAACACCACCGGCACAACAGAGCGGCTGCGTCCACTCGCACCTTTCGCGCAACGTCAGAATGACTTGGCAACAGCTTAAATAAGTAAAATCTCGTGTCCTTCGTCAACTGTCCGATGATAAAATTCTTTTATGTCGACGACAGGCTATTTTGCGGTGTTATGCAGAAAATCTCATTGATGTGCAATGCGCGTATTTGTTTCATGTCGTCCTTATTTGCTTGACCCGCTAGACAATATGTGCTCACCAAAAAACCCTGCACGCTACAGCTGACAGCCTTTCCGAAAACTGTACAAGTGAATCGACCAGACAATCAACGTCTCAAGTCTATCTATATCAAGCCGTGCAACAACTTGTTCACGGGAGCTCTTAAGAATTTTTAGATTCCCGACGAATTGATTCCCGACGAGTGTGGAGTCAAACTCACAAAACAATATTACTGCGCAGCTCCCGTGGTGGGTGAAGAAACGTTACAAACCATACAGGATTCTTTTTAAAAACAAAAACTTAGTTTATTGGTGAATCTGCTAGGTGTCGTCGAATTGATTGATTGATATGTGGAGTTTAACGTCCCAAAACTTCCATATGATTATGAGAGACGCCGTAGTGGAGGGCTCCGGAGATTTCGACCACCTGGGGTTCTTTAACGTGCACCCAAATCTGAGAACACGGGCCTGCGACATTTGCGCCTCCATCAAAAATGCAGCCGCCGCAGCCGGGATTTGATCCAGCGACCTGCGGGTCAGCAGCCGAGTATACCTTAGCTACTAGACCACCGCGGCGGGGCGAAGTGTGATCGAAGTAACGCAGTTTTGAATCAAGACAAACATACTTAAAATTTCTACTTCCAGCACTGAGTGAAACATTGCTTGATTTTTTCTAGTTCTTAAATAATAAATAACATAAAATAATAAAAGAAGTAGCCGATGTCACGTATATACCTCAGCGTTTCCACAGCAAGCGAGTTGGACCTTTATGCATAAAACGAACTATCATGCACATTTCTGACACCACCAATTACAATGCCTAAGGGCAGGCTTCGGAAAACTTTAAAAAAGCGAAACTACGCGTAAGAAACGAGGTTAAGAAATGAAGGTTGCACAGTGGGCTTGTTGGTTATTGATATTCTCTGAAATATAGCGTAGAGTATTTGTTATGGGTCTTCTTCTCTGTCCCGTCCTGGATGCACTATACCTAAGATACTAATAAATTGATTCCTATCAGTATACGTTACACTGATCCCAACTGCGCTTCGGTGGCGACTCTTCAACGAGAAGTGAACGCTTACCTGAGCTTCAAATAAGCGCAACTCCATTAACCAAATGCCTTACAGATTTGTTTTAATAAGTTAAAAGTGCCTCCCTATTCATGACAGCAAGGCTCCACTAATTCTATTGTGGCTTCGCGGTACTCAGTGAATAGTTAATCTTAGAAAAAAATAGAACATCAAGTGCTTTAAGAGACTTTACACGAAGCAGAAGTATTCATTTCGTGTTTGCGTGTTCTCATTTCTGAACATTCACGCAGAGGAATACATCTATAGTTGCTCTCAAACTATTCAGGTATTTCTACTGCTAAAGACATATTTACCTCTGAGTGAATAAGATATCCCAAGGTATCTAAACCCGAAGAGTCGCTATTTCTCAATTTACACGTGGCGGCGAGTGGCCCGCACTTTTTGTCCTCTCTGGTATTGTAAACACAATAAAGGCTGCACGTTTCACCTATTTTTATAAACAACCAAAATCTTCATTTCAATAGTTGTCTGTTAGTTTTGAGGGGGAGAGGATGGAAGGAACTTCGTTTATTTCACTTGGTTGCTACAGATGTAGGCAGTAGATTTATTTTCTTCGGACATTTCTAGAAGCCTCCATCTAATTCATTACACACAGTGACTAGTTTGATAGGTTTGTTCGCCATTACACCACCCCGAAAGTGTGCCTATATAATGGAGAACGGCTTTAATTGTGAGTGATGTCACTTTGAAGTAACGCGCTTATGCTCAGAATAAATAGTGTGACAGACCCCTGCTCCCGACACTGGAGACTGTTATACTTTTTTCTCTCTCTCTCTCACTCTATTTACGGCAGACGTGATTAGTCGTCACGAGGGAGAGAGATTGAGAGACGTGCTCAGCAATCACCGCGAAGAGTGATAACCCAAGGCTACAGCGTCGGCACCGAGTTCGATATACTTGTATTTTTGCACTCCATAAATCTTCATGACGCAGTTGGCGGCTCCATAAATCTCTACTCGCCTTTATTAGTAACTCAGAGGAGCAGCCTGCGGCGTGCCACAAGGCATCGCGTTACTTCACGAGTCGCGCGTAGCTGCGTAACTCGGCCGTTCAAAATGATACCAAAAAATGTTAATAAATATTGTCGCCAGTGCATTGCCTCCCCACTCTCTGTTCACCCGCGCGTTATATCGAAACGTGTTTCGCAGATTGGCTCGGCACTAAATATGTGGGAAGCGCCATACGTATGGTATTTATACCCGCTGCGATGGCGAGCCAAGTCCCGCAAAAGGCACTCTTGTCTTAGTCGGCTACCGCCAATGTATTGATGAAACACCGCCGCCTGGAAGCCCTATGCATTTTTAATCCGCCCCATCCGAGCACTGTCTACGTTTCGAACGAAAACAGAATTCAGCGGGCGTGCTTCAGAGCCGCGTGCATAGAGCGCTAATTCACCGCATTCTTTTCATGTCACTATCTGAGGCAGTCGACCCCTTCGACGTTTTTTTTTTATTATTCTATTATGCGTGCGTATGCTTTTTCACGAACGCCCATCAGACGGGCTTTACCACATTAACTTTGAAAAAAAAAAAGAGCTTTATATCGGATAAAGCACGTTGGTAAATGCATTGTTTCTCATTTCCCGGCATGCCCAGTTAGAGTATTAAAAAACTGACGCAATCAACGTTAGACACTCCCGGCATTTTCAATACTGTAGCAGCACGAAAATCACGCGATCACTATACAGTGGTCAACAAATCCACAGAACGAAGGTCGCAGTAGGTGTGCGAAGTGTTCGCAATACCAAAACGAGAGCTTCGTAGACGAGGCACTCGCTTAGGAACAACCAAAGGCACCATGCGTGGCTGCGTGAATGCTCACCTTGTGCAGACGTGTTCTAACCGTGCGCAAAGCGCGCTCCAAGCGTGCATATTCAGGTAGCCAATGTGGTAAGAGTACAGCAAGTTTTACAGTTCGTATTCAGTGGCTGGGTCAAGCTGACACGAGGTCGACGAATAGAAGATGGAGGGGGGGGGGGGGGGGCACGCGATTAAGCTATTACGAAATTGTTTGCGTTATAAATACCTGATGTGTCCCGCCTTCTTCGTAAGACGAGCACTTACGCAGCAGCAAATCTTTCAGCGTTGATCGCACAATTTCTTTACCAACTATCAACAAACAGCAATGAGATTGTTCCTTGACTTTTCCTAGCTAAATGACAGTGCTTTCATTCGAACATAATAATTAATCTACTTTCTGTCTCAAAATAACATAATTAAGCAACGTCACACAAGGTCACCTAAAAAAAAAGAAGGTTCACCACATCTCCCAATGAGGTCAGGCCGAAGGTGATCATTTATTCAGTGACGCACCTCGGTTACCTTCAAATGGGAATACAAGGGATATTATTATTCTAGAGAACGAAGCTTAATGTCTGATGTCTGCAATACTTCATTGGCCACACACTTGTTTTGAATGGAATAAATTAGTCGAATTCGATTCGAGTCAGTGAACAGAGGTGGGCGTCATTAACCGAAAGTGCAGTGCTCTCCTCTGTTTTACAACTACAAAAAAATTTCCGTAAAACAGCCCTACAAAACGTAGGTCTCGTTTCTGAAATGAATTAGATGTATTTACCATTCATTAAAGAAATGCTTAACGTACCCACATAACGTATACCGTCTGTAACAAAGAAGCGTAAAAAGTTATCTTTGCTATTATCAGCCCACTAACGCTTATAACGGCATGCATTTAGTCGTTAAACCACTTTCCACCGCTAACCTACGTCAATAGTTAATCCCAGAGATATTGTGTTACTTCGTTATCACATACATAACCAAAAGAAGCAACGGCGCCTCTATACAAACTATGTCGGTCATTCACTGAAGCTAAGGCACCTATGTACGCTTACTTAGCTAGTTGGCGCTCATTTTAATAAAACATTTTTGTACAAGTGTACCGATAGCTCAAGTGTCGTTGAGCGAAAGCATATGCCTGTAAACAATTTTGTACTTACAGAATAAAAAAACATCATATTTACATGTTTTATACGTTGTTATTTATGTTGCAGCCTCAATAAAGACAAGTTCTGTCGAAACGTGGGCTCCAAAGACAACCCCTGTTCACAAATTTTCATGTCTTATAAGAACAAAATTTTATCCTGAGTCGAAGAAGAAAAAAATAAAGTCTGTAGCCTTGCTTTTCCGAGCGTGTTCAAATTTAAGAGTGTTTGAATACGCGCTAGAAATAAAGTAAAAACGGCCAAGTTTGCTTACTTGCGATATCTACATGGTCACCCCACTCGATTTGAATACAGAATTTGAAATGACCCGCAGCCGTCAGTAGCCCCAGGCTCACTCACAACTCAACGTCGCTGATCGCGTAAGTTTGAAAAGCCGTGTATTGCCGACCACACGTCCGGCAGTAGTTTTCTACTGCCACTCAAGGGTGCCCGCGAGTGCACTTTGGTAAGATGCTCAGTTCGTGACGCACGGTGCTGTGCACACCATCTCGACAGCGCATGCCCAATCACTGAAATGCACGCGTCGACTTGTGCGTGCGCAGGTAGACGGAATCGAAGTCTCACCTGGGCCGCGCGTACCGGCGCAGCTGACGCAGCCGGAGCACGCGGGGCTTCCCTGCAGGGCCGGGGAGCACGCGGGGTCTCTCGGCAGCCGCTGGCGAGTGTGGCGTCGACGAGGGGGTGCGGTCCCCCGGCGTGCGCCCCGGGCCCGCTCGCCAGGCGGCGCCACGCGGCGCGCCCCAGGCCCGGGCGCGGCTGTTGCGCCTCAATCGGCCCGCTCGGGATCTGTGTCGAGGAGAATCAAGCGGAAGGCAAACCTTGACGCGCAACCGAAGGTGCCACCGCCGGTTACAAATGCCGCGTCAGCGCCAGTGCATACAGCGCTCAGCCGAACGCGTGTCAGAGGTTCGCCACAGTCGTAATGTTTGCAAGCATGATCGAGGGCCGAGTATATTCATCCGCCACCGGGATGGGCAGCGACAGTGCGTTATAACTTTCACGTACATTGACTTGACGCGCTTTTTTTTTTTTTTTGGAAGGACGACTCCTTATCAGTTTCGTTGGCTAACACGACAGACGCATGTTCGTCCCCACCAACGCACTGTTTCAGAGCAATGGCGAGCGCTTATCTTGTACTTTGCAATGTGTCGTTTAATTGTCCTTTGCGCTTACCTCGCGTTATGATTTTTACTCTTGGTCGACTTCGAACACACACCTCAGTGTGAGTTCGTAGTTCTGCCTGCAGTTAAGATCATAGCGCGTCACTTTATATATAAAAACAACTCACTAAGGTTCTAGTAAGTGCTTTTCCATCTCTTCTTCTGCTAAGACGTTTGCTATGAATGCATTTTTAATGGAGACGACTTTGTGGCCATGATATAAGCCATTAGCGCAATCTTCAGAATGTCCAAGTTTAATAAGCTATTAGCGCATTCTTCAGATTGTCCAAGTTTTATAGCTCTCTAGTTCACGTTCTTTTATTTTTCCTCTGCACGTTATGACAACTTTGAAAAAAACGTGAGAAACGCTGCCACAGTAAAAAAAAAAAAAACTCGTGGACACACGAGACAAGAAAAACAACAGGACTTTGCACTGGTATCCTATTGGTTACATTTTAGAAAGCGGTTCAAAGTCATGTTGGCTTTCTTAACCCGTGTGCCCACACGGTTTTTCTACGATGAAGACATGCCAATAAGCTCAAGGTTATGCCATTTTAAACGTTGTCAATTTGCCGCCTCCATGGAACAGCGGCTAGGGTACTGGGCTGCTGACCCAAAGGTTATGCGTTCAATTCCAGCCGTGGCGGTTGCATTTCGATGAAGGCTAAATGGTAGAGGCCCGTTTACTGTGTGATGTCAGTGCACGTTAAAAAACACCAGGTGGTCAGAATTTTGGGAGCACTCGACTACGGCGTCTCTCATTATCATATCGTGGTTTTAGAATGTTAAACCCTAGATATTGTTATAACAGTGTCAATTCCGTGATAACAGTAACGCTCAAGTGTTGTGAAGCGACGTTCCCTGCGCAGATAATTATTATTGTGATAGAATTTATATGCACACTCACCGCACGTTTCTGTCTTCACCGTCATGTTTCATATAACGTCCATATCGATGACGCTGCCCGCGTGTCGCGTGTTCTGCGTGCCAGTAAAAGTGCATAAGCGCTGCTTACGAACGCCGCTCAAGCATAGATGAAACAAAAGGCAAATAGGGATAGGAGCCGGAGAGTGCGCTGCGCGTGTCCCGCAATAACAGGTTACTTCGCCCGTCTATGTGCGGTAGCATGCGCTGTGTCCAGTATCTTTAGTAGCGATGAACAGATGGTTTTTGCTCCAAACGCAATGTTTGCATGAAACACACGACGGCACTAAAGTGACATGCATTCACAGCAGCGGCTGCGTGTCCAACTAGGAGAGTGAGCTGCCAGCCTGACCTCGTAACGCACGTCCTCTATTAGATGCGAGTCAGCTCTTTGAGTAGGCTGTGTAACGTTGTCCCTCCGCACCTGGGCGGTGCCAAGCAGGCCACGACTCCCCTCACAATGCGCACGCGTGACGTCACTCTCTTCCTAGCCTGTCGCCGCTCGCCGCGTCTCATCTCTCTCGCTTCACTCTCTCCACCACTCGCCACACGGTACCACTCCTCACGTCCCGATCCCCTCACCCACGCAACCTCTCTCCATCTGTCGGCGAGAAGAAGCCGCGGGTAGGCGCGTTCTTGCGCCGTCGTCCAGCCAGGCCGTGATCCCGCGGCGCCAGCAATGTGAACAGCGCGCCGCTGCTTGCCGCGCAATCACGCCGACGGGCGGGACGCCGCCAGGGCATGCTTCCCGCGAATGTGCGCGTACCTTACCCGGCTGTCGCCGACGTTGTGGGTTAGCGAAGCTGATAGCGTTCGTGAGTGGCAACGTTGCGCCTCGAACACCGACGTGGTGCAAGCCTGGGAAGCAGAACGCAAGCGTTGGACAGTGGAAGACCAATGAATCCGACGAGGTGTGTGTCAAGAATGCCAATCGCATTCGAGAATAGACACGGCTCACGGGTAACACGACTGCTACATCAAGTTTCGCTTCAAATCGTTCTTCCAGCACCCACGTCGACACCCGTTTCAACCGGGTCAACACAGTAGGCACCGTTGCTGCTTCGGATCCCATCAGGGTTCCCATCGGGGAGATGGTCCATAGTTTTTTTGCAACATCTCCGTCTCCCTTAGCCTTCCCCAGTGCAGGTATACCAAACATGGGATGAATCTCCTCGCATTTCACTCATTTTTTTCTTCTCCTCCTCTCTTCTCTCCAATCTCTCCCCTTGCCACAAGTCGCGAGATGAAAAGCACCGAAGATTCTTTAGCACATGACCCATCCATATGTGTCTATTTTTTCTCTGTTATACCTTGAATGGATATATCAAAACATCAGTTTTATATGTTTTATATCAGGTGAGAATTCATGTTAGATTTTGTGCTTCTAACTGTCTATATCAAGAACCATATTCAGTGACGCTATATGCAGTGTTCAAAATATCGTTGATGGAGACCATTGTTTCCAGACCGGCAGATTTCTCAAAATGTTCATGCGCTCTTCTGCCAGAATGATAGAGGGTCATTCCTTGTCAAGTGTCCCAGACGTCGCGCTCAGCCATCACAGATTTTCTTGAAAAAATTGTGCGCTTTGGCTTTAGCGCATGAAGCATTGAGTCAAGAGATTTCTGAGGAAAAAAAATTTTTAGTGTAAAGGTACCCTCTGAAACTTGGCTCGCTTCTACTAACTGTGTGTTATAGAAAAAAATATTAAACATTTAGCTGTGTATGTTTAGCGTCAAAATTTTGCCCACGCTTTTGTAAAGGTTTCCTTTAGACGTCCTATCAACGAGATATCCGAACTTCTCGTGTTCTACTGTCTGTTGCATCACCTCAAAAACAAAAAGGTTCTTAAATCTTCACATTTTTTTTTTTACAACGAAAGCTGTTATGAGATCACAATTCGGGTCTCGTGCAGTACCGTAGGTTTCCGCCGCCGCTGCCGCCGCCGGTGTTCTTAACTACATCGCGCGACAGTAGAAAAAAAATCACAGCGAATCCACGGGATGAATGATGACGAGTGGGCGAAGCTCCGGAGAGAATCGATTCATTGATATGTGGGGTTTAACGTCCCAAAACCACCATATGATTATGAGAGACGCCGTAGTGGAGGGCTCCGAAAATTTCGACCACCTGTGGTTCTTTAACGGGCACCCAAATCTGAGCATACGGGCCTACAACATTTTCGCCTCCATCGGAATTGCAGCCGCCACAGCCGGAATTCGAAACCGCGACCTGCGGGTCAACAGCCGAGTACCTTAGCCACTAGACCACCGCGGCGGGGCCTCCGGAGAGAATCATCGGTAAAACTGTGAATCTTCCGTGCGTAATTCACCCAGTCGATCATGGTGTAAAGACATCATGAGAAACTCTGTATGTGTATATATAAAAAAGCCACTTTTATTTGTTCTTAGAGACGATGGATGGCTTGCGATTTCCCTTAATTATGACGGCTTCATGGTCCATGAAGTGAAGGGTGAACGGTTCCTCTATAGATAGCAGTGAAAATTTTGCAAATACTAGATAAATGCATGTGCCTCGGATTGTGGTGGGTTTCATACGGTCATACGATATATGTCCATGCGTCCATTCATGCGTCCATCCATCTGTCCGTGCGTACGTCCGGGAGTCCATCCATCCGTCCGTGCGTCCATCCGTCTGTGCGTCCATCCGTCCGTACGTCCGTGCGTCCATTCATCTATCAGTCTGCTAGTCTGTCTGTCTGTCCGTCCGTCCGCGCGTCCGTCTACTGAAGACTCCGAGTATTGCCATTTCCCATCTCGCATCCCGTGGCACATACCCGCTCTAGAGCGGGTATGTGCCTCCGGTGGCTACGTACATCACCAACAAAAACCCCATGGGATGTACGGACCCAAGCCCTAAGGAGCTTCGCCCCTAAAATACCTAGTACCAATGACACAGTAAGGCTCGAGCCCGGGTCCGCTGGGTGCCAGCCTAGTATTCTACCACTGAGCTACGCCGGGTTTTTTTTTTTTATTACCGGTTTTGCACGTCGTACAAGCATCAATATAGGTCGCTATGAACAATAATATACACAACAGAAGCAATGACAAGACAGTCGCGGAACTATTAGTGGTTACAGCGCTAAAATTCTTTTAGGTTCATCAAGGGATCAACCCTGAAAAGTTATTCCGGAACAAAGTCTTGTTGTTTGAATATATCAACATATTGAGCAATGTTTTCGCGGGAAAGCACGCAAGAACGACACCTGTCAGGGTCACAGTAGGAACCGGCCATTCTAGCCGGCCATAGACAATGGAGGGCAAGCAGCATTATAAGATCAAAAGGCAGTCCATCCTCTTTTTCTACTGATAAAAACCTGATACCCAGTGAATGTAAGAGTTCTTTTTTAGAGTTCTCTGTAAAACATCCCAGAAGTAGACCCCTTCCCAACAATGCAAAAAAACGCGATCTATTGTCTCCGGCTTTCGGCAGATCAAACAGTTCGAACCCCATGGCATATGAAATCCTCTATCTACTAAAAATGTCTATACCGCTAACGTTCCGAAATGCAACGTAAAGAAAAAGCTTTTCGCACTTGACTGAATTTCAATTTTTTAACACCCTTAATAACATCTTCTCCCTCTCCTCCGCTATTGATTAACCTATACATATGAAATGGAAAAATGCTGTCGCATATGCCTTTATGCAATTTCTTTCGCCCGATCGAAAACATGTATTCATTGGAAAACCCTACTGACAAGAAGCAGACACTGTCCTCAATTTCCTCAAAGAAACCTCGCATGGCTCCTGGAATGCTTGCGTTTCCGATGGAGGCGGAAATGTTGTAGGCCCGTGTACTCAGATTTGGGTGCACGTTAAAGAACCCCAGGTGGTCAAAATTTCCGGAGTCCTCCACTACGGCGTCTCTCACAATCATATGCTGGTTTTGGGACGTTAAACGCCACAAATCAATCAATCAATCATGGAATGCTTGCGGTGCTAACACTAATGTTTGGCAAAACACGACAAAAGCGTGACTGGCATACCATTCTCAAGAAGGGGTGTCGAACATCTCGAAAGAAAAGAAAACGGTCAACTAGTTGCCGCACGAACAGATGCGACAGGCTTAGTTCCCCCCTGTTTTACTCTTCGGAACAGATTCGTCTTACTACATCTTTCCCAAGTTGGCCCCCCATACAAACACAGCAAATATCTTATGCTGCTACGCCGGTGCTTGGGACTTGTTGACCAACTTGCCTTAGACTGGCTTGATGTCGGGAAAGTAATCGCGTTAATACGACTTATAGAGCGTTTTAAAACAGCAAAACAACAAGCAGTCGTCGAACAATGCAACTAGCGTAACGAGTCGGTCGCTCAAATCTCCAACCCATTACAAAAGCTTGTTTTTGTTCAGCTATGAACTGTGGCGCATACCTACTTTAGGCATAATTCCTCACGTCAGCCACTGCATGAACAATTTGCTCAAAATTCCTCGCAATAGTTTAGCGCATATTGCGCTTCTCCGAAGAATGACAAAAAATAGCATAGCGAATGCCAACCCACTACCCTAAATTTTTTTATTAATAATGCCATAGTGGGCATCAAGAATGTGTGCTTGCAGCAGATATCCAATCAGTGTTTAGAAAAAACTCTGAAAGGCTGCTTTCCTAGCTCTCGCTGTGACTGTGCTGCGGCTTCCACGCAGTCCGGACGTTTTTTTTTTATTATTATTAAAAACTCTCATATTCCTGACAATCATAGGTATATGGGTTATTTCGAATTTTTATTTTAAATTCTTTGCCAATAGAACCTCTTTCAAGTTTTGGTGAAAAAAAAATTGTGTTACGAGAAATATTGTGCGATTTACTGCTTTCTTAATTGACGACCAATTTTGCACTGATGCAGTTCAAGCGAAATATTTTGTATGTAGCATTTGATAGAAGACCTTCTTGGTAGGGATTCAGGAAAGTATCAATAAATCAGTTTTTTGTTTTAAGAAAGAATTTTTGAAGTTGGTGTTTCCAGCGCCCCCGTAATGGCAGCATGACGCCATCTTGCAGAACAAGCATCGGAATCTCAGTTGGTGCTTTGCGTCCATCACCGTAAGTCTTAATTTGTCACCTGCATAATGCAGATGTGACGCTATGTAACAAACATCGCTTGTTCTGTAATATAAGCTGTATTCAAAATTTCTCATTTGTGGAGTAGAAGCGAGTAAGTTGGTGGTTAATGTGACAGTCGTTTCGGTGGAGGCAGTGCTGGCCGAACTGACATTTGTTTTGACCAAACTACGACCTGCTAAGGTCGAGTTACTGTCCACGGTTGTCACACGTTTTGCGGATCCGAAGACTGGTTCAAAGCCACGGCATGCTTGCAGCAAGCTTATATGCACCTTAATATATTTCATGTGTGTCCTGATATTAGGGCTCAACTTTATGTTCGTTTATAGTGTCACGCGTATGGAACTGTCACTCCGGCACATTCGTTGAAATGACATCCAGTGGAGGAAGACAGCAACATTGTTGCAGTGTGTTGGACTGTTGAGCTTCCCTGTTGGTTTGAAATGTTGTGCGCTCTACGGCGTTATCTAGGTCCCGCTGTAAAGGAAGCAATCTTCCCCGTATCATGTTGTGGTGAAGGTGCAGGGTATCGATCCCAATACTTCGCATGAGAGGCCCCTTATTGGCACTTGTTTCCACGAGAACTGCGAACACCTCCAGTCCTTGATGTATCTATCTATCTATCTATCTATCTATCTATCTATCTATCTATCTATCTATCTATCTATCTATCTATCTATATAACCACCTACATCTGGGTGCTCTCCCTTAAGTTTGGGTAAACCAAAAACTAGTACGTGAGGGAAAGATGGCTCGCCGAATATGACTCGCAGGTCATAACATGAATATTGCAAAATGCCGTCGCGTACGTCGCCAAACCCTTTCCGCCAAACGTGTGGCACTTAAACGCGGGCATGTATTTGCTACTGTATGTGGGTATGTGCCACAATTAATTACCAGTTCATGCTAATCCAAGAACAGTGAGAACAGACATTGGTAATTTTAACACGAGGGCATTAAAAAAATCTGACATCGGCAACGTTGGGCTGACGAATGAAAACAATAAATACCACGGTTCATGCAGAAATTTGACCCCAGTATTCCGCGTGA